>JAASGD010000755.1:0-16860 GCA_023334115.1 Globisporangium megalacanthum | reverse complement strand
GCAAAAGCCGTCGAGAGCCGCGTAAGCGTAAGCGCTGTCGAGATCTACGTGGTAACGACACCTCTCGTTTGAAAACTGAGACCTCCAAACCATACATCTGTAACGAAAAGCGCGAGCACGAGGCCAACTGCGAAGCACAAGACAAGTACGCGGTGTTGTAAGGATGCGAGCGCGACGACGTCTGCAAGTCGGAGAGCAGAGCTGCATTAAAGCGCTTTGGGCGATCGAAACTGACTGAGTGAGCTTGCAAGGCAGGCTGGACGCCGCCGCCAGCGCAATTGTCCAGACTCATCCAGGCTCAACAGGAGACGAGCAAACCCAGACGAGCAAGGCGGACGAGGCGAGTGAGCTCCTCCCACACTGCAGCTGCACGTCCCCACGCAGTCGAGTTCCTTGAGGATTCGAGCAGCCTGCGCGGTGAAGTTGTCGCTCATATCGGATCGCTCCGCTTACTCTTGCTCTTGCTCTTGTTCCTTTCCGTGGGTTGCCAGGATCTCGAGCGAGTTTCAACTGCGAGTGAACAGCCTTGACACGCAATCAGATAGACATGTACTGGCACACAGGTAGGAGAACAGGCAAGAGTATTGCCTGTCTTACCGCAAGACCACGCGTGCACTCAGAGAGAATGAAGAGAAAGCTGCCATCACAGCAAGACCCCCGCAAGTGAGAACGCGCGGCGCGACTTCGACGGCGGATTTTCGCAGAGTGTGGGGAGCGCAGATCGGGCTGGTGACTGCAGGCCAGTCCAGAGACTGGTGTGGTGGTGTTGACTGCAGCTGAGTGAGACCACGCATACTGAACCAAAACCAGGCAGGCCAGCCAGGCCAAGTAGGCAACTGGAGAACCAGCGATGCAACGAGTTGCAAAGGTCGCGGTGCTTCTCCAATTCGCCACCTCATTGCAAGAGCTGGCGCAGACTCCGCTTTGCTGTGCGACCGGGAGGTATCAAGTCGAGGTGTGAGGCACATTGGCAAACAGGAGGTGTGCACTGGAAGTCGTGGAGGGTGCACCTGAGCTGAATGTACCGGTATCGCAGCGGAGATGGCTGCGTTTGTTTGGAGAACACGCACGCAACGACAGTAGTACCAGTCAATGTGAGTTGTTTTCAACCGTGGTGTATCGGGGTTGCTGTGGTTGAGACTGAAGTGAGAATCGCGCATGCCGAGTAGGCCAAGTATGTAGTGCAGGTGACGACGAACATCACATCGGTAACCGAAGGTGGCGGATCTTCACCGATCAGCGAGGATTGATGAGGCAAGGCGTTGTGGAGCTTTCCTCCTCGGATTTGAGGTGAGCTGGTTGCGTCCTAGTTGAAGCAATTAATGACTCGGGTCTAAACGAGGTCAACACCCGAACCTAGATGCGTGAGGAATATTGAGGACAGCAAACTACCAAAATTTATTGTGATCGGGATATTGAAATAGGACTGATTTCATCGTTGTTAGTGAACTAAAATACAATTGTACTACATGAGTGAAACCTTGAAATGGCTTACCATTATTGTGCAAAGATTATTGTAGCATGTTGCTACTCTTACGGTTTGTAAGTGACAATTTGTAACTAAACTAAACCTTGAGATTATTTTTTTAATAATCTCTCGTACTTTATTTCGAAACTGTATCCCGTGATAGTGAATCCGTTGAACATTGAGGCATATGAAACATCCTCTTTATGAAGAATATTTTTCTATTGGTTCTATCGAACGATCCCTCTCCACTTGCAGTAACCTGCATGCCTCAATGTTCGCCATCTGAGCAAATTCGAAAAGCGGCCAGATCGTGAACATTGAGGCATGCAGGGATACTGCAAGTGGAGAACTCTTTCGATAGAACCCAGAACAAAGTATTCTTCATAAAGAGGATGTTTCATATGACTCAATGTTCATTTCCACCCATTTTATGAGGCCGCGTCCTTTCTCTGGTTATTTGATATAATTCTGTAGCAAAATCTGACCACCCTTGCCATGATGGCAAGGGTGGTCAGATTTTCAGATTGTGCACGCAAGTAAATCTGCATCTGTGCGTTGCGCTGTATTGACGGCCAACTGTGCTTGCTCTGCAGGCATCTGCGCGACCGATTACTGTGAGCCCAAACAGATTCAATCGCGAACAACTCTGGACTCTCTATCCTTCACGCGTGGTATGCACCTCCTCTCGCTGTGCGCTGTTACTGCGCTCAGTGCCGCCGCATCAATCAGCTCTGCAGTGCCACCACCAATTCCCACCTTTGCCACTCTGTGGCCCCGCGATGCCGACTCTACACTCACGCACTCTCGCGCTGCAGGTCTTGTGCACTTGCTCCTCCCATCACCACCTCAATCGAACGGCTGAATCCGCTCACTCCTCTCCTCCATCGCGTCATCTCGTACAGGCGGCGCTGTGCACATCTCAAGTAGCGACGCCAGTGGCTTCTTTGGCTCCACTTCAGCGCTGTTGAGCGTCTCTACAAAGGTGCGAATGGCAGCCGCCGTGAAGGAATGCGAACCGCACGGACGTTCCTGTCGACTGAGCGACTGTCTCTTTGCCACACAGACCGCTCTCCACCCACTCATTCACAGCATCGATGTACGTACGTGTTGCAAACTCTTTGTGTATAGACACAGACGACTGCCGCACCAGCAGCTCCTCACTAGAAGTGTATTATTGCGTGGGTAGGTTGCGTGGGTGCCGCCCACCGCAGCTGCGAGCTCCACTTTCGACCTCGTGTTTGCGCAAGCGCCTCGGCTACTCGCAGTGCACTCTGCAGGCTTCCACGTGCGCGTGACTGCGGTCGCAGCGTCCATCGCTGCGTTCGCGAACGAGAGCAACCACGACGCGATTGAAACGAGCGTGCAGCGCGTACTGGAAGAGAGCTTCCCGTCGAACGGCGTGCTCCCGTCCTTCCAGCGAGGCACGTTCGTGGTGTTGCGTGACGCGTCGGCTCACACGAGCCACTGCGTACCTGGATGGTAGCTATTGAACTGACGCGTGCGTGCGTGCTGTGCGAAGGCTTCCTGGCACCGAGTTTGTGCCACTTCCACTCGTGGCGCAGTGCAGACCCTCTGCTGGAAGCGCTGGCTCTGGATCCGTCAGCACCGTTGCTTTGCTTCTCGTCTGCGTTCTCATCCCCTGAGCCAGTGGCGAGCGACACGGCGGCCAGGACGCGGCTGCCGGTGTTTGCGAGAGCGCAGTCGGCGCGCGAGGATCCTGAAGCGGCCACGTTAGCTAAAGAGCCATCCGTGGTCGAGCAGCACTTTGAACGCAACGCGGTGCGTGGCTTTGATGACGTGCACATGCGGCTCATCCAGGTCGCGATTGGTCGCGAGAGCGAGAGTGACTCGACGCGGCTCGCAGTCGACATTCTGGAAGCCTGGACGACGGATGGAGACAGTGGCGGCTCGTTGTCGTGGCCATCAAGTTCGTCGTTGTCAGAACAAAGCGACGGGAGTGCGCGTCTGCTTGTGGTCTCGTCGATCCAGCAAGGCGTCGTGAGCTATGTTGACTACTCGGACGACGACAGATCGTCTGGAAGCGTCGGGAAGCAGACGCTGCCGCGCTACGCGTCAACGTTGTCGCCTCCTACACCGGTGAACATGTCGCTCGAAGGCGAAGGGTTTCACCGCCGCGTCGTCCTCGACGTGGACGCGACCAGCGTTCTCTCGAGCGACGCCTGCGAACCCGCGACGAGCCGCGTGCTCGTGCGCATCCCACTCTCACATGAAGTCTACACGGACCTAGACGAGCTGAGGGTACGCATACGAGTTGCTGCGTACTAGCTTACCCCCCGTCCCCCTCTACTGTCATGCTAACCTATGTATTTGTTTTGATTGCTGGGGGACGGGTGCACACAGAGAATGGAGCGCTTTGGGGAGTTCCGGCTGCTCGCGTTCGCAAAGCACATTGAGATCGAGCGACCGTCACCCGTCTCCTCCCACCACTCGATCGCACTCGAGTTCCCCGTCGTGGCGTGAGTGCTGGGGCTCGCTTGTTGCGGGTTCACGTGGCAGCCATGCGCCGCTTTCCACCCAACTCTCATCCTGTTACTATGGCTGCACATTGTCATGTGCGTGTGTGTGCACGTGTCTCTCTCACTCAGTGCGTCGACAGCACCGCAGATTCGCATCGAGTTCCCGATCCACTTTCGCTACCAAGCGCCGTCGAAGAGCGCGTTGTACCGGCGCGCGGCAGTCGTCGCCCCAGAGCTCTTCCTGTACTGTGCCCCACCCCCACTGGACAACGCAGCACCACCAACAGGATCCACTCCAGCGTCGCAACAAGCCATCAGCGCAACGCCGCATTTCCAGGTACAGTACTGATGTACCCATTGGGGCCGATATTTGTACCCATATCTTTTGAACTGATCTTCTCGCGATGGCTCCAGAAATATGTCGCACTATTTTACCTCCACTCACTATATCCTGTCTGTTGTTGCAGTGGATTTCGAGCTCCTTTCTTTCACTGTCGCAGGACCACGCGGCGACGCTGCTTCTCGATTCTTCTGCTGCTCGCTGGCAGCGACTGCGCCTCCAGCGTCCAGCGCTCGCAGTGGCGGACGCTGCGACTCCTGTCGGGTTCCTCCCGAGTGGTCCGCTCGTGAGTTTCGCGACGCTCGCAGCCGCAAGCGCCGGCGCACTGCTGCTCGTGCTCGTCACCATCACGTCTGCCCGCGACCGCCCACTGGCGTCGTCGAGCTGGAAGCCCAAGCGAGGGTGATTTGTGAGCCACTCGATTGCCACGTGGTGAGTTGAGTTTGGTGGATCTCCCGAAGTGGAAATCATCAAGACAAAATCACCTCGGCGATGATATGATTCGAATGCGCTCCTTTTTCTCAACGTGTCACAGCTCCGTGCCACACACACATTGGTGCTTGCATTGCATTTCAAAAAGTTTGCTGGTCATTCCTTCACCACATTCGCCAATTGGCAGGCAACCCCACAAGCCTTTTTCACTTGCGCACACACGCACACAAGACAACCACCCACCCCCACCCACTCGCAATGGACCTGTCGCCCACCGAGGCGATTGAAAAGGTGCTGGGCGCAGGCATGGACGCCGACTTTGAGGAGCTCTGGGCGTGCGTCAAGAGCTCCGTGAACGCGCGCACGGAGCAGGACCAGTGGACCGCGCTCATGGTCGCGTGCGGCTCGCCACTCGACACGAGCGAGTTCATCCGGAACGTGATTGCAGCTGGCGCAGACGTTGCGGCAGTGGACGGTGACGGCTGGACCGCATTACACTGGTGCGCGTTCCACGGGCGCCCAGAAGCAGCTGCGACTGTGCTCGAGACGGCGCCGGCGCACAAAATCGCAGAAGCGCTCGAGATCCGCGCGCTCGACAACCGCCTCGCAGTCGAGATCGCGCGGGAGGAGGGCCACATTGCGGTCGAAGCGGTGATCAGCAAGTTCGCGAGCATTCTAGAGATGCAGGCGCTGAGTGACGCGTCGTCGTCGTCGTCGTCTGGGTCGTCTGGGGACGAAGAGGAGCCAGAGGAGCCCGCGGTCGAAGAGAAAGAGGAGGAAGAAGGCGACGAGGACACGCGGACCCTGGAATAGGGCGTCCAGTAAGTAGTTTGAACACCTAACTTAGAGGAACAACCTAATTCACTGTATTCATTCATTCATTCCATCCCACTATGGTTTGTGCAGGGGACGTGCTACCGAAGGTACACGTTTCCGCTCGTCCGACTCGCTTCGATCAGCCGGAGCGCCAGCGTCGTGTGGTCGAGCACGGACGCCGTGTAGCAGTGCAGCCGGCGCGTCTGGAGGTCGCGCGTGATCGGCGTCGGTGGGAACGACTCGGGCGTGATCACCCCGACGAAGCCGCGTTCATCCTCGTCGCCACAGGCGTAGGTTGCGGAGCCGCCGAGTACGACGGTGACGCGGAAGAGATTGAGCGGCACGGCCGAGTGCATCATCCGCCGCATGCGCCGCGTGAGCTCCGCTGCCACAAGCGACTCCTGCTCCATGTACTCGACCGCCCAGCTGGGCTCCAACGCCTCACACGTCGCAGTGGTTCCTGCAGTCGACGCGTTGGTCCCGTCGTCCTCTGTCGACCTGTTCACGTCCTCGTCTGGCGTGAAGAGCCGTCGATACCGATGCGCCTGTGGCTCGTAGTGGCTCTCGTCCGAGAGGTCAACTGGAGACGTACATGGCGTCTGCGTTGCGTGGCTGCGCTTCGCAAAGAAGAGACTGCGGAGACTGCCGTAGATGTGCAGGTAGAGGCGCTTCGCGAGCGTCTTCTCTCGCTCCTGGAGCCGCTCGTTCTGGTGCTCGCCTTGTGCTTGGTTTCTCTCCGCCCGGTCACTCGCCTCGTCAATGTGGATCGTGACGCGGGACTCAGGGATCTCAACTGTCGCTGGTCCACCACCACAACTGCTGCTGTCGCTTCCGAACAGCGAGGCAGAGTCGACGCTGGTGGTGCTGGTGCTGGTGCTGGTGCTGGTGGTGGCGTCGATCTCCTTCTCGAGCAGCGACAGCCAGAAGCTCGTGAACTGCGCGTCCGAGAGCGCGACGACGGACGCCGCCACGCGCTCGAGTGAAGCGACCGCGTACGCTGGCAGCTGCGCCTGCAGGTGGAAATACCAGTGCAGCACCGCGTGTGCGAGTCGCTTGGCCTGTGTGCGCTCAAGCTGGTAGAAGACAAACGCGAGCGCGCGCAGCACGGAGCGCTCGACTGCTGTGAGCAGTGTCATGGCGCGTGACTCACCTGCACTCTCACGGAAGTCGCGCTCACCCTCGTCGCACACGCTCGTGCCGGTGCGATGGTGCTCGAGTGTCGCCATTTCGGGACTTGTCCGGTGCTTTGGTTTTTATATTGCGAGAAGTGGGTAATATTCGGTCCTTTTCTCTCGGTCGAGACCTCTCTCCCACCCTCAGGTTCCAAGTGAGCGGAAGGAAGGATCTGGAGCATTAGCCACTTGGATGGCGGATGTGGGGTGAGGATCTTAAGCTGCTGCAAGCAATCGTTACCACTTGCTTGTATGAACGCGAACGAACTGCGAGCCTTTCGTGGGCAAAGTAGGGACGCTCGGATCTTTTCAAGTGACAGCGACAGGCTGACTGGCTGACAGCACCACGTGCGACTCTCTTGTCAAGTCGATCTCTCCACACATGTCCTCCTCAAGCTTGCGTCTTGGTCCAAGTACGGGTATGCGCGACTATCACAACGCGCTCGACGGACACATCGGGTCCGGGACGTCAACACGTGTTGGAGGACAAGAAGAACTTGATTGAAAGCTAGATACTGTCGTGTGAGGAAAGCGCCATGGTGTTGGAGTGATCGGACGAGCACCTTGCGGGATTGCAACAGTAGCCTATGACGCTCCCAACGCTCTCCTTGACGCTGCGGTGGTACTACAAGGTCGATCTTGGCCGGTGTGTCTACAGTCGCGAACGGGCTTGTGCTAATAGGCGTGACGACACCAGCTCGCCTCCAGCTAAAGCGATCAAGTACGCGGTACTTGCGCTGGAGACTCTCAGGTACACAACATTGGCATGAGCATCTTTCACGCAGACAACACCGTCTTTCCCGGGTTTCTCCAGGAGGAGAAGACTAAAGTGGCAGAGACCAAAGCGATCGAGGGCCTCACGGCGCTCTCCCACCTGGACGCTGCGGCACAGTCACTCATTGACGGCCTCCGCGACGGCCAGTCCAACATCGCAAACGCAATCCCAATCTTCTCCCAGCGCGTGGTCGCGAACAGTGTCGCGTTGCGTCACAACAGCAGCCTCGACATGGCGCTCATCTCAGTCATCACACTACTGTACAGTAGTCCAGATCGGCTTCAGGATCATTGTGGACTATGTCGTGACGTCGACTTCGAGCACGACACGCTGCTTCGATAGACAAGTCGAAGGGATCGACGACAGTAGTGGTAGCGCCGCCGCCGCCGCAGTGACCACACAGAATCTCGTTGCATTGATACAAACTGGCACAGCGAAAGGAGACGCTTCCGCCGCCAACGCGACAGGTGCAGGAAGGTGAAGAGGCTCGCAGCGACAGCGACAACGCGTCCGACTTGACGCGTTCTCACTGCTCACGTCCGCTTCACCAGCAGCGCTTTCTCGAGCTCCGCCATCCGCCGCTTCAGCGTCTCGTTTTCGTCCATGAGACTGCGGATCGTGGCTTCGAACTTGCGCGTCTTCTCCTTGTTTCGCGTCGCCATCTTGATGATACGCTCGCGTAGCTGCTGCTCCCTGCACGCCCGACAACCGTCAGTCTTCCCCTCTCCCAGCAAGCAGTGTCCACCCAAGCGCTCGAACGCACATGGACGTGCTCTTTCCGCCCGGGTTGTGCCATAACCGGATGTGCTTCTTCAGGCTCTTGGGGCTACAGAACGTCTTGGAACACGTCGGGTGCTCGCACGCGTATGGGTTGCCTTCTGCGTGAATCTTGAGGTGGAACTCTGCAACCGAGCGACGCGCACGTGAGCCAACGGACCGCAGTCGCGACTACCAACCAGAGCGGACGCACGGACGCACGCACCCAAGTAGTCTTTGCCCTTGAAGCTCTTCGAGCAGCCCGAGTACGTGCACTTGAATGGCTTGTCCCGTGAGTGCGTCTGCAGGTGGCTACAAGCGTGTTGAGTGAATAAGGCGAACACACACGCACGCAAGCAGCGCCTCCATAGCATCCACCATGGCGTGACCCAAGTCAACGCGCTTGCCTACCTACCGTGTCATTGCCGACTTCTCTGCGAACGACTTGTCGCAGTCTGGAAACGTGCACGGAAACGGTTTCTCGCCCGTGTGGACGCGAATGTGTCTATAGCCACAAGCATTCGACATGAGCGCCACACTCGAGCCAACGCGAGTGAGGGAGTGAAGGAAGAAAGGTGGTTCGCACACGTTGCGCACCGGATGAGCGCCCATTTCGAGTCGAAGCTCTTGCCGCAGTCCACGAGCTCGCACACGTGGCGCTTGGGGTGCCATTTGTCTCGTGAGGAGGACGAGGAGGAGCCCGTGGGTGACGCTACCGCATCGTCCAGCAGGTTCCCATCATGATCCTCCGAGAGGCGCTGATGGTGGTGAGCGCTCAGCTCCTCGCCGAACGCGAACGCTGCCACGTTCGCGTCTGGAGTGTGCGGCGTCTGCTGCAACTGTAAGTGGTGGTGGTGGAGCATTGGCTCTGCGAGCAGCTGGAGCGCCGTGACCACTGCCGGCCCAGCCGCTTCGCCGAGGTTGGGCTCCATTTCTGCTGCTGCTGGAAAACAGAGTGGGACAACCTGCGAAATGAAAGTCGACGCAACACCATCATAAAGTTTGGAACCGTTTGTTAATTTAACTCCTGTATCCTTTTTTTCACTATTGGTGGCCCGCAGTTTAGTTTCAAAACAGCACGCGGCCTTCTCAGCACGCTCGCAATGGAGAAGCTCCAGGAGCTCAGTCTCGTGTCGAAGGTATGCTCCGAGCTGGAGAGCCACATCGGCATGGGCGACAAGACGCTCGCCGAGTTCATCATTGATATGGTTCGCGAGAGCCCGAGCTGCCCGCGCTTTCTGGCGGAGATCAAGGCGCAGGAGCTGCCGCTGCCGCCTGCGCTCGCGGAGAACCTCTACCGCGTGGTCGTGACGATGGCGCCGCTCAAGCCCTCTGCGTCGAAGGGAAAGGGAAAAGCCGCGGGTTCGTCTGCATCGGAAGGGAAGCGCAAGAAGTACGAGATCGGCGAGCTCGAGCAGCTCACAGCCAGCGACATTCCGGGTGTGAACGCCATGGACGACGACGTCAATGCGAAAAGCGACCGCGAGGAGGCGCCGCGTGACAGCGGAAGAGCGCGTATGCGGCGCAGTCGGAGCGCAGACACGAGAGACCGCGGCCGCGACGAGCGCAGGAGCCGCCGGTCGCGCTCCCGCTCCGAGCCACGGGACCGGCGATCGAGCAGTCGCTGGCAGGACGCGTCCTCCCGTGGCAGTGACCGGCACCGGTCGACGCGCGACGAGCGCGATCGCGAGGAGTTTGGACGAGGCCACCGCCGCACAGACGAACGGGACGACCGCCAGCGCCGCAGCCGCGTGCCGCGGGAAGTGGAGCAGTACGGGATCTACGACGGCCGTGTGAGCAAAATCATGGACTTTGGCGTGTTCGTCGAGCTCGACGGCGTCCGCGACCGCTCGGAAGGGCTCGTGCACGTGTCGAACCTAGCGGCGCAGCGTGTGGCGAGCGTGAAAGACGCGTTCCGACGTGGCCAGCAGGTCAAAGTGAAGGTGATTTCGGCTCCTGGGACCGGCAAGCTCTCGCTCTCGCTCCGCGACGTGGACCAGCGTACAGGTGAGGACCTCGTGCCAAGACGCTCGAATGACGGCGCCCACCGCGCGCGGCTCGAGAACGAAGCGGCCGACCACCGGTCGTGGGTGAACCCGTCGGCGCCTGGGATGCACAGCTCGCACCAGCAGGACGACGACGACAGCAAGCCACAGCGTGCAGCGAAGCGTATGTCATCGCCGGAGCGATGGGAAGCACAGCAGCTCATCAACTCGGGCGTGCTCTCGATCGAGGACTACCCGACGTTCGACGAAGACCACGGACTGCTGGACGTGGAGCCGACGGAAGAGGACTTTGAAGTCGAGCTGAACGAAGACGAACCGATCTTCCTGCGCGGCCAGACGCTACTGAACCGCGAGGCGTCGCCTGTGAAGATCGTCAAGAACCCGGACGGGTCCATGCAGCGCGCTGCCATGACGCAGTCAAGTCTCGCGAAAGAGCGGCGCGAGCTGCGCCAGACACAGGCGAACCAGCTCATTGACTCGATCCCGAAAGACTTGAACCGGCCGTGGGAAGACCCGATGCCAGAGGCCGGCGAGCGCCACTTTGCGCAAGAGCTGCGCGGCATCAACATGGGCTCGACGTTCGAGATGCCCGAGTGGAAGCAAAAGTCGGTCGGCAAGAACCTGTCGTACGGCATTGTCTCGAGCAAGACGATCCGCGAGCAGCGCGAGAGTCTCCCAGTCTACAAGCTCAAGCGGCAGCTCATGAAAGCGATCGCCGAGAACCAAGTCCTCGTCGTGATTGGCGAGACGGGCTCGGGCAAGACGACGCAGATGACGCAGTACATGGCCGAGATGGGGCTCACGTCCACGGGCCTCATTGGCTGCACGCAGCCGCGTCGTGTGGCTGCGTCGTCGGTCGCGAAGCGCGTGGCCGAGGAGTTTGGCTGCGAGCTCGGGCAAGAAGTCGGGTACTCGATCCGGTTCGAGGACGTGACGTCGCCCGAGACCGTGATCAAGTACATGACGGAGGGTATGCTCATGCGCGAGTACCTCGCTGACAACACGCTCGCCAAGTACAGCGCGCTGATGCTGGACGAGGCCCATGAGCGCACGATCAACACGGACGTGCTTTTCGGGCTGCTCAAAGACCTGCTGCGCAAGCGCAAAGACCTCAAGATCATCGTCACGTCTGCGACGCTGGATGCCGAGAAGTTCTCGCGCTACTTCTTTGACTGTCCGATCTTCACGATCCCTGGCCGCACGTTCCCAGTCGAGATCCTGTACACGAAAGAGCCCGAAGTCGACTACTTGGACGCGTCGCTGCTGTGCGTCATGCAGATCCACCTCTCGGAGCCGGAAGGCGACATCCTCCTCTTCCTCACGGGCCAAGAAGAGATTGACACGGCGTGCGAAGTGCTCTTCCAGCGGATCAAAGCACTACAGGAGCGCGCGCTTGCTCCAGAGCTCATCATCCTCCCTGTGTACGGCGCTTTGCCGTCCGAGATGCAGTCGCGCATCTTTGAGCCGGCCCCGAAAGGATCGCGCAAGTGCGTCGTCGCGACCAACATCGCCGAGGCATCGCTCACGATCGACGGCATCTACTACGTCGTGGACCCAGGCTTCTGCAAGCAGAACGCGTTCAACGCCAAGATCGGCATGGACTCGCTCGTCGTCGTGCCGTGCTCGCAAGCGTCTGCTCGGCAGCGCGCAGGTCGCGCCGGCCGCACAGGGCCAGGGAAGTGCTACCGGCTGTACACGGAGAACGCGTACAAGAACGAGATGCTGCCGACGACAGTGCCGGAGATCCAGCGTGCCAACCTCGGATCGATTGTGCTCCAGATGAAGGCGATGGGGATCAACGACCTCGTCGGCTTTGATTTTATGGACCCGCCGCCGCAGCAAGCGCTCGTGACTGCGCTTGAGAACCTGTACGCGCTCGGTGCACTCGACGACGAAGGGTTGCTCACCCGGCTCGGGAAGAAGATGGCCGAGTTTCCCGTCGAGCCGAAGAATGCCAAAGTGTTGCTCACGTCCGTTGTACTCGGGTGCTCGGAGGAAGTGCTGACGATCGTCGCGATGATGTCCGTCGAGACGGTCTTCTTCCGCCCCAAGGAGAAGCAGGCGCAAGCGGACCAGAAGAAAGCCAAGTTCCACCAGCCAGAGGGCGACCACCTCACGCTGCTCGCAGTCTACGAGGCGTGGAAGCACTCGAAGTTTGCGAACCCGTGGTGCTACGACAACTTTATCCAAGCCCGCGCGATCCGGCGGGCGCAGGATGTGCGCAAGCAGCTGCTCTCGATCCTCGACCGGTACAAGATGGACGTTGTGTCGTGCGGGAAGAACCTGAACAAGGTGCGCCGGGCGATCGTCGCGGGGTACTTTGCGAACACGGCGAAGAAAGACCCGCAGGAAGGGTACCGGACGATGGTCGAAGGCCAGCCCGTGTACATCCACCCGTCGAGCGCGCTCTTCAACAAGAGCCCCGAGTGGGTGCTCTACCACGAGCTCGTGCTCACGACGAAAGAGTACATGCGCAACATCATGACGATCGAGCCCAAGTGGCTCGTCGAGCTTGCGCCGGCGTTCTTCAAGAAGGGCGACCCGACCAAGCTCACGAAGCGCAAGCGCAACGAGAAGATCGAGCCGCTCTACGACCGCTTCAACCCGCCAGACTCGTGGCGCTTGAGCAAGCGGAGAGGCTGAGCAATCAACAACGAGAGCGAGAGATTGAGAGAAGCATGGGAGCTCCTAGGTCTTGCTCGCAAACGCGTTAATCTGCCACCTGAAGACTCTGCCGCAGCAGGGCAATCAATCACCTTCACCACACTACATTGTAGCCCGCATAACGCCAGTCCTCCGCTCGCTCTCTCACCCACACGCCCGCTCACTCCTTCTTGTCCTTCTTCTTCTGCTTGGCCGCCTGGGAGACTGTAAAGTCCATGAAGAACCCAAAGCCGACCTGGATCACAGTGACGAGCGGGAAGAGCACCATCTCGAGCACCGTGTTGTTGCGAGGGGCGATGCCGTTCGCGATAATGCGCAGGAAGAAGATCATGAGCTCGTTCGTGATGCTGTACTGGCCGTCGCTGATGCCGTCAATGAGCGACTGGGCGACAGCGTCCGGGTGGATGAGCTCCGAGACGCCCTCGATCGCCTTCGTCTCGACCGGCTTGGTCTTCTCCTCCTCGACGTACCCAGGCGAGTCGATGTTGCCTGGGTAGAAGATGCTCACGCGGATGTTGTGCATCTTGAGCTCGTTCCGCAGAGCGTCAGCGAGTCCGCGTACAGCGTACTTAGAGGCCGAGTACTGCGCATAGCCGATCCAGGAGACGAGCGCAAGCCCTGAGCTCACGAGCACGACCTGCCCGCCCTCGTCCTGCTCGATCATCGACGGCAGCGCCGCCTTCACCGCGTGCAGCGTGCCAAAGTAGTTGAGGTCCATCATCTTGTGGAAGACGCTCACGTCCGTGTCGAGGAAGTAGCCCGGACGCGCCAGCCCTGCAGAGCAGACGACGTGGTCGACTGCGCGGCCGTGGTGAGTGACAGCGGCGTTCACAGCGGTTTGCATGCCCGCAAAGTCCGTGACGTCGCACGAATGAATGAACACGAGCGTCGCGTGCTTGTTCACAGCCTCAATCTCCGTCTTCGCGGCCTCGAGCTGCTCGAGACGGCGTGCGACGATCGAGACCTTGGCGCCGGCACGCGCGTACTTCTTGGCGATTGCGAGCCCGAGGCCCGTGCTGCCGCCCGTGATGAACACGTGCTTGCCATCGACCTTGAAGCCTGGCGCGCGGAGCTTTGTGAGCACAAACGACTGTGTGCGTCAAGCAAGAAAGAGAGAGAAGAGAGAGCGTAGGTGGTGAGTGACGCCATACAGTGAGCAACGGTGAGACTCGATTGCGAGCGCAAAGCGCCACCGAGCCATTCAACATTGTCCACATCGTCTGCAATCGGACGAATACGCACCAGCGCAATGAGGCCGACAACAGCGGCCGGGAGCGCGAGCCACCAGAGATTCGACGCCATGGTGAAGGGAACTGGAGGCGTTCAGGAGGCGTTCAGAGGATTCGTGAGGACGAGTCGGCGACTTCGGAAATGTGGAAAATTTATCCATCTTCAAGTACAGACTTGGCAATTGTATGCCATACAGTACACCATATCAAAATATAACAAACCTGAGTTCCCCACTTGCTCCCAGAACCCCGGGTCCCGCCCTGCTCAGTTCCTCCTCGTCACTTCCTCCTCGACCGCCGCGAGACTAGCCCTCAAGAGTCCTTCGCTTGCTGCTACCGTACGACAAAATGGACGGCGGGTGGATCACGCTCATCGTGCTCGCGGGCCTCTGTGTACTGCCGGCGCTCTGGACGCTGGTATCGGCTCCAGGCTTCCGCGTGCGCGGCCATCACGTGCTGCTCTCGGGTGCGTCCCACGATCTCGTCCCTCCCTTCTTTACAAAGCGGCGACGAGAAGCTCACGAGCTCGCTCTTGTGTGCGTGAAACTCTTCCTGTGTGGGTGTATATATCTGAACAGGAGCGACGAAGGGCGTGGGCCTCGCAGTCGCCAAGGAGTACGCACGTGCAGGCGCGAAGCTCTCGCTCGTTGGCCGCTCCTTGGAGCGTCTCGAGAGCGCCAAGGCGGAGATTCTGGTACAGGAATCGAGGGATACGGACGAGGATGACGCGTGCGTGATCTCAAAGACCACAGAGTCCTAACGCGAGCGCTTGTGTTGTCGCCCAGCGTGTGGTGAACGGCACCGAAGTCTTCCTCACAGTGTGCGACATTGCGGACTTTGACGCGGTCGAGCGCGCGATCGGCGAGGCGAATGCCGCCCACGGCCGCGCGACAGACCACGTGGTGCACGCTGCGGTGGTGAGCCGAGCCGGCTATGTGTGGGAGCAGAGCTCGTCGCAGCTGCAGAAGGACATGGGCGCCACGTACCTCGGTGCAGTGTACCTGTTCAAGGTGCGGAGACTGGAGTATCTCTCTCGGTATCGTACTCCTACGACGCACCACAGGGTTGAGAATGACGCGTGGCGGTCGCTCTCGGGTGCTAGGCCGCGCTCCCAGCGATGATCGCGGGCGATGTGCGCGGGCGGTTCGTGATCGTGTGCTCATCTGGCGCGCTGGCTGCGACGGCGGGCTCCAGTGCGTACAGCGGCGCGTTGTTTGCGCTCCGAGGCCTAGCGGACACGCTCCGGTACGACACTGGGTGCTCACCTCTCTTCGTCGTGTGCTG
Source organism: Globisporangium megalacanthum (assembly GCA_023334115.1). Lineage (NCBI taxonomy): Eukaryota > Oomycota > Peronosporomycetes > Pythiales > Pythiaceae > Globisporangium > Globisporangium megalacanthum. Next base: position 1,441 of record JAASGD010000755.1, on the reverse strand, counting down.
GAGTGAGTGGGGGCTGACGGGGGGTGGCGGTCGTTGCGTCGCGCGCAGCAACGAGATGATCTTGTACGGCATCTCCACGTGCATCTACTTTCCCGGCACGGTGAGCGCGAACCCGTTCCGAGCCAACCTGCTGGTGCCAAAGGCTGTTGCCGATGGCTCCTCGGCTCCTCAGACGTACGTCGTTGTTCTCTGACGCGTTGAAGTTGTGACGTAGCTTCTTTAGTAGGGGTCACGGAATGGGTGGTATTGACGTCTCGTGGCGGTGGATCAAGCAGACCGATGGACAGCAAGGACGCTGGTGCGACGAGCTATGCGACGTTCCCAGAGGAAGCTGTCGTGTCAGCTGCTGAGTACGTCGTCTCTCGGCGGCTCGTGCTGGTGCGTTTGCTCGCCTGTGTGCGTCAAGCTGGCTCACCTTGATGTGCGCTGCGTCCAGATACGAAGCGCAAGCCAAGAGCCTCGTCAGTGGAATGAAAGCTGGTAGGTCACGTCGTCCTGCGAGCTGGCAGCCTTATGCAATCTCTAGATTCTCCTTTGATTTTTCGAAGCTGGCGAGGCGATTGTTCAAGGAGCTGACACGATGCGACTGACTGGTCTCAGGCTACTACATGATCACGAACTCGTGGAGTGGCTACCTGATGCGCGTGCTGGCGAACGGCACGGCGCCGCGTCAGAACAGCGGCGTGGAGTTCCTTACGGCGTTCTTCATCGCCGGTTACTACGCGCTGGCGAGCGCCATGTACTCCCGGCAGCGCGCGGTGAAGCCGTTGGCGTCCACGACTGGCACTGCGGTCTGATCGCTGAGCGTGTGTTGTTTTTGCAAGAAGAATCTCAAGAGAGTGAGAGAGAGACTCTTGTGGAAGAGGGCCGGAAAACAGCAACTGGAAGCGGAAGAACGACGATATGCTCCAGATTTGCACAACTAGCTTTGATTGACGAAGAGCAACATGAGAGTGACAGGAAAGTTGTATTAATAAATGGTGGACTGAGAGCATGAGCATTGTCAAAAAGTCCTCGCAAACGATTGATCTCAGATCTCAGCTGTATGAAAAATCATTAGGCAACACTCGCAAAAAGTGTGTCTTTCGTTGTTATGAATATTTATCGTTGTTGTTAGGCACTCTCGAAGTTAGTGTCATATTTCGATATCAGAAGCCCAACAAATGGAAGATCGAGTTAAATAGAGAAAGCTTGGTTGTTTGGTATAAAAGTTGGTCTTGATTTCCGAACACGTTCATACAGTTGATTTGGCTCAGAATGCAAATCGCTCAGAATTGATATTTGTACAAATGCGACTATGATAGATTCTCACAGGATAGGGTTCAAGAGAATGAATAACTGCGAACAAGGGGGTTAGCTCCACTCTAGAGATAGGAACGTGAAGTTTGAGGTGCAACCATCTTGAGTAAAGCGAGCATGTTGTGACGTGTTTGTAGAAGCT
>JAASGD010000754.1:0-16892 GCA_023334115.1 Globisporangium megalacanthum | reverse complement strand
TGGGTGTTTTGGTGGGTGCGAGCCATGACAAAAATATGGAATTCGAGCGCCATTTTTTAGGCTAGAATGTTGGTCACTTTGTGTTTTCCACTTCGCGGCCATTTCGACTCTAACGGGGACAAGTACAACGAGATGGATGCATACGCCGCACCATCGCTCGGTAACCAATGCTTAGTTTGACTTCAAACTTGCACAAGAAGCTATCGAGAGGCATACGAGCGTAGTGAGGAAGTTTGGAGCGCATCGGCTATTTTCCGGATTTACGTCCTCTTCGATTCACCGGCCTGGAGCCTTTAGTTCTTACAGAAACGGCGTTAATACTACTACTCAAGTATTGCTGTTTGCGGTCGTATCTCTCTTATACCACTCCATTCCTGAAAAAACACAATCCCATTTTTCAGGTCGGAAGCCCGAAAATTCACTTAGTTTGAGTATGTGGTACGTGATTGTGCGTGAGATACTGAATGCTCTGATTTGGCAAGAGAAAGACTTATATGTCATCCTCCCAATAAACCAAAATTGATAGTGATATTAATATGTGCATGCATCAGTTTGACGACGTGACTTGATAATAATCAAATGGTTGTGCGGCGTTTTTGTCTCTATGCTATCGTCGACCTTCGCATGCTCAACTGGCAATGCGAAGCGACATCCAATCACAGATTGAATCGCCAAGCGCACTGGGATCGCCAGGTCGCTACTCGGGGTCGGACTTGATGCAAACTCCAGAGCTTGTCCTCAATTCCGTACCGTCACCAAAACAAACCCCACTAACGTACCTGCAGAACGAAGAGTTTGATATGAGCATGCCACACTCAGACTTATGTGACATCAGTATGTAGATCTACGTAGTGGACATCCTGTCGTCCTAGATGGGTCACTAAACCGGAGCGCTCACGGGATGACGGTATGTCATGAGCTGGACGTTCTGTACGGGTCAGGTCAAGACCATATTGAGGTAGAGGACTACTTCTGTATAGTGGAGGTAAGGCACAAAGGTTGTCGTGATATACGACCATAGAGGGTACGCTCACTTCCATCGGATAGATCAGCTAAGAGTCCCGAGCAATCGATGTCTCATTTCCCTCTGCGGTCTACGACTTGACATTCATCTGCCGCTATCTGTCAGTTCTAGGGAGCTCTCAGTCACCATCTGTACGCGAGAGGTGCTTGTTCTCTCTAATCACTGCTGAATTTAGACATTAGTAGCTGTGGTGGGCGTCTCGTCTTAGCGCTCGAGCGATGCATGCTCGAATCTCGCCCCTGAGTTCCCGAGTCTACTGAAAGTCGTGCGCTTTCGACATTGTACGTGCATCAGGTCCTCTTCCATGGACGCGACGAGAAGCAGCAGCACGACGTCATCCAGCTTGCCGTGCTCCGTGAGTGCGCGTTGCGTCCGCTCGCGGGTCTTCCGTCGCTCCCCGGCGGCTAGTTCAGACCGCTACTTGGGTGACACGCGGCGGATTAGGACGGATGGGCCCGGCACGGACCGCTGCCGCATCGACCCTGCCGGCCCACTCACTGAACGTATGAGTGCTGCGTTCACACAGACAGGGAGGGAGTGACGGGAGACGTCAGAACAAAGAGGCTCACGCACTCACGAGGTCAATGTGAATGATACGCTCCACTACGCACGTTTGCTTTGATTTAAGGAACTCGTGGCTGGAACGCATCCACTGAGTCGCGAGCCGGAACCGCCATGTCAATTTTGGACACGAGAACTAAACTACCCGTATGCAGTATACTATCCGGTCGCTAATCTTGGAATTGGATTGCACTAGCAAATGATGTCATATTTTAAAGGGTGTACATGTATAAAATGTGTCCGGATATGTCCGGATATCGGCGTCCGATTTCCATCGCTTTTATTCTTGTTTGTAAAATGAGCTGAAAACGAGTTGGCGTGTTTTTTCGGCCTGTGAAATGAGCGAATGGTTTTTGCAAAGAGAGCGGATTGTCAAATTTCAGAATTCAACTCAACGCGAAAAAATCAACTCAATCTCACTCTATACTGAAACCAAATGATTGTTGTCGCAGTCAAACGTTAACTGCATAATCATTCACTATATAAATCCAAGGCCATGATTGGTCAGTCTCACTCTATACTGAAATCAAATGGTTTTTGTCGCAGTGAAACGACCAGGCAGAAAGTCCAAGATCGTGATGTGTGGATAGTAAAAAGTGACGTGCGTGTAAAAAGTGACGCTTACGAAGAGACACCTCGCGATCTTTGGGTGGGCTGCTGACCAGCAGAGACACTGGGCAGTCTGCAATTGCCCACAGGACCATCTCTCGACGCAGAAGCCATGATGGAGGCGTTGCTCTCACGCCTGAGCGCGCTCGTGATTGGTGAGCCCACACCCGAGACTGAGGACGAGAAGCTTTTGCGTCTGCGCAACCACTCAAAGCTCCAGCTACTCGCCAAGAGTCAGCGCGCGGTCATTCTCGAGGACCTCGAGCGCGCCATCCAATCGCTACGCCACTTTCTGCAGTCTACTAGACGTACTCCAACCAGCAGCACCAGCTCCAGAAGTGAACCAAGCGTTGGCGCCCAACAGCTTCAGCCAATGGACCGCGACGACAGCCACCAAGAGGCGCTCTTTCGCACGGCGTTGATGGAGGCCACGGACGAAAGCAAGCGCCTTCTACTCACAGACGAACTCGCGGTTGTCAACGCGCTCTGCATGCACCTGGACCGCTGCATGGCGCACGGACTGCGCCACGTCGAGAGCGACGAGAGCGGAGCGACCGTCAAGTTCTTTGGCGTCGTCAAGTGGACGTGCACGCGGGTGGAGGCGATTCGGCAAAAGCAGCTGCTCGATGCTATGCACAGCGCGAGCAGCGCCGTTGGCGCAAACCGCAAGGTCTCGGAGGTTGTGACGTCGAGTCTGGAGCCGGATCTGCCGCGCCACATCCGCGGGTTCTTTGGCGCTGTACGAGCCGCAGCGAGTCTCACGAACGTCGTGACCGACGAGGGCAAAGCACGCGCGTTCTTGCGCCAGGCGCTCAACATGCACTTGCTCCAGCCTTCCATGAGCCTCGTGCTGTCCGAGAGCAACTTGGACCTGCTCGCGTCGTACTACACGGAGTTCGCGCTCTTCCGTCAGCGCGACGAGGTCAAGATGTTCCTCAGCATGCTCACGGAGCTGGACGAGCTCGCGTTCGCGTTCGTCATCGATGACCCGCGTCTGGATCAGTCGCCAGAGACGCTGCCGTTCAGCAAGCCGCTTCCGCGGTTGAGGGCGAAGAAAATCCGGAAGAGTGCGCCGAAGCTGATCGACCCAGAAGACATGGTTGGTGGTCGCGTGCGGCTGTGCGTGGAAGACCGCGACGCGAACTTGCTGGCAGAGAAGCTGGTGTCTCACCACGAGTTGCGGAGCACGTTCGACTCGATGAAAGGCGGCAACCCGCTCTCAGACATCCTCAAGGAGGCAGCAACGTCGCAGAAACTGGAGGACGCGGCGACGGCGGTGCTGCGGTTTCTCGAGCTCGGGTATCCCGATTACGACGTGTTTGGCACAGAACTCCTCGACGCGCTCTGTAACCCGTTCCTGAGCGGCATGGCGCGCTTCGAGACTGCAATGGCGGTCCCAGACGTCGTCGAGGCGTGCTTTTGCTACCTCTACGAGCACGTGGACACTCCAGGGCTGTTCCAGGTTCACCTCCACGCCGATCACGTGATGGAGCTGCGCGACACGATCGAGGAGCTTGGTGGTTTCCACAAGCAGATGGCTGTCGACCCGCACGAAGTGACAGCGATTTTGCTCCAGTACCTTTGGGAGGTCCCAGACTCGCTACTGACGGAGGAGCGGCTCGAGAACTTCCTCGCGTGCGGCAGCAAATCCGAGAGCGGCATGAACGACGATGAGAAGCGGATGCTGCTGCGCGTGCTCGTGAACGACCTGCCGTGGTACTGCAAGCCGGTCCTTGAGCGCCTGTGCCACTTGATCATGGTGACGCTGGAGCCGTGCCGCGCAGAGAAGAACGGGCTGACTATCTACTCGATCGCCAACTGCTTCGGGCCGATCCTACTGCGCAAGAAACACGGAATCCGACTTCACGAGTACGACGACTCGACCTTCCGCAAGTACCCGGTCGGGTACCAGAGCTCAAGTTCTGTGCGGCTCCGTCTTGTTCCGAGCGACAGCGACGACGGCGCCTTTCGCAGCGAAGCGGACCGCGTCGCGACCGAGGCAAGAGCGCTACGCCATATGAAACGCGACGCTGAAGAGAGCGCACACGTGCTGAGTTTGCTCTTCCGCGAGCACGTGTACATCATGGCGGACTTCCGCCAGGAGCTTGTGAACCGCCGCATCAAGCTGAAGGAGAAAGTGTATCTCCTCGAGACGATCCGGTTCAAGATGGAGGAGCCGATCGAGCTGGCGAATCCAGCGCACGTGGCGCTGCTGAAGCGTTTGTGGGACCGCTTGCTGGCAGGCGAGGCGCGGGAGAGCGTATTGGTGGTGGGGAACTCGGACGGAGACGCCAACGCTGGAGGCGACTGCGCAGTTGACGTCGCCGCGCTGCTTGCGTCCGAGCGGTGGAAGCTCAGCGGCTTTCACACGGAGAATCCCCTTGGTGGCTTCCGCGGTGGAGGTGTGCTCTCGCTCGAGGCGCTCGTGTTCTTTGTGGAGGAGTACCCGGAGAAAGCCAAGACAATGATGGAGCGCAACGCTGTCGCTGGCGGGAACCGCTACCCCTTCCCTGTCGCGAGCATCAATGTCATGCGCATGATGATGAAGCTCCTGATGCTCGACGAGGCCCCAGACGTGTGTAGCAAGCTCGTGCTCCACTCTGCGGACGACTCCACGCCGACGACGGTGCTCAAGATGCAAGTCGCTGAGCGCGTGAGCCGGACACCGTTCTGGAGCGTGTTTAACGACCCGATGGCGTTCTTCAAGCTCCAGTCCATGGCGTTCATGCTCCTGGACCTGCACTGGATCCACTCAGGCGCCACGCAGATGGGCTTCCAGCCTGTGCTGGACGCAACGCGCCGGCAGATGGGCTGGCTGCTTGAGCAATCCCCTTCGAGCGTCGAGGATATGTGGACGAAGTGGATGGAAGTGCGCGAGCAGCACGCAGCCAAGTACACGCCCAAGTTCTCGAACAACAGCGGCGCGGTCTCTGGTGCCACGTCAGAGAGCGACAATCTCGTCGAGCAAATACTAGTGCATCTGAGAGAGATCCAGAGCACGGGGGAGGGCGTTGAAGCCAGACAAGGAGCACAAGCGCCACCTCAAGAAACTGAAGAAGAAGAAGCTCTGGGGACGACCCAGGCCGATCATCCAACGATTCTACGCTCTGTTCGTCTTCTCCAAGACCCGCAGCTGGTTGTGGAAGCAAACGTGAAGGATGATACAACTGGAGTTGGATACGAGCAGGGGACCGTTCGAGCGACTCGGGATGCTCCTGCCGCGAACAGCGAGCTCGCCCAAGCGTACTGAGGGTCCGCGCCACAGGAATGTCGCTCGCCAAGACCGTCAGCATACCCACACCAGACTGTTAGTCTGCGTCTACTGTATACACTAATGTAGTGCCTGTTGTGCTTTGAATGAGCATTGATAGATAACCTGGAGTCTCTTCGAGTGAGACAGGAAGACCCCTTTCAATCGTCTGAATCCCAACCACGCTTTCTCTGCCGATGATCTTTCCAACACGATTCGCACTCGTCTGTCTACACCAAGCCCCCGCTTGCCACTTTCGCACTGTGCACTGCTCGGTCGTCTCGAATCGTCGTGTGCTGCACGTAGATGGAGCCGCCGCTTCGCGTCACTTTGCCCGCGTGGTGGCGGTCGCACCAACCGCCGCCGTTGCGAGCGCTCCAGCAGCACAGGTACGAGTAGAGGTTGAACTTGGTCGGCACGTGCTCGACCACGTAGTGGAACGCGTCTTGTGCGTCGCCCTCCTGGAACGGATACTCGACCCACTCGTGCTTGCGCATGCGCGCGTTGTTGTCACGCTCGCCGATCATGTGGTTGCACGTGTTGAGGAAGACGACGGGTCGGTGCGAGTCGGCGTGCTTTGTCCAGTCCTCGTACGCCACCTCTGCCTGGTAGTGGTGCATGAGGGAGAACCACTCCCAGACATTCTTCTTGGCGCCTTGGGCCCATTGCTGTTCGCCACTGTGGTCCTGTGAGAAGACGGCCGTCCAGGGCTTTGCCGCCTTTGGATCGAGGTTCACGTTTCTACGAGTGCGTGAGCGAGTGAGCGAGTGAGCGAGTGAGCGAGCGAGAGGAGCATAAGAGAGTCAGGGAGAGATTCGTTGCCAAGAAGAACCATAGCAGCCACACCACCACCACCAACGAATCCACGATTACCTGAACTCCATGTAGTTGATGTCCGCCGTGCGCTTGTACGTTCGCCTGTTAAACGTGCGGTAAAAGATCGTCGCGCACGTGTTCTCCGACTCCTCCCGCACGCGGTTGTACGAGGACTCGCCTGCGAACACGATACAGAGTCGGCAGTCGAGGCGTCCTGTGTCCGCCTGGCGCTCGAATTGGTAGAATACCTTCACGAGCTCGTTCTCGTTTGCGACATCCACCTCGGGCTGCACGAACACGGGCAAGCAGCGCCCCAACCACGCCACCTCGGCATCAGCAGAGCTCGAGCCGTACGTCGTCGAGCTCGCGCTCTTCTCGCTCATCTCGTGGTACGCGAAGCCCGCGTCGGTGGCGGCTGCGGCCACAGGGGAGGCGATCGGCGTGATGTTGGCGGCGTCGCGTCGACGAGGAAGGCTCAAGCGTACGCGACTGGTTGGGTCGCGAACGCAAGGGAGCAAGTCGTGCAATGACCAAACGACGCGTTCGACGTGTTCGTCTGGACATTTCGCTGACTCGTGCTGATAGTTGCGTTTTGAGGAAAAATACATTTTTCTGTCTGAACATCTGATATGGCCCATCCCAACCAACATGGCACATAGCAAGGAGGATACACAACCATACCACCGATGATCACATCCGAGTAGCTCTACAATCACAGTGGACTACGCCTGCCCAGCACTGACCTCTTCGTTCAATGCCATGGCATCAACTTCTTCTAGCATCTTGTGCTGGCCCACGACGGAGGCCAGCACGAGTTCGGGAGCATTAGCTCCTGCTTCACCAGTTATGCATCCTCGGTCCGACCCACGCGAAGGACTTGACTCGTAGACGGAAATATTGTTCAGCATCGGCCCCACTCAAGACCAGACAGCAACCTCACCGTTTCGGCTTCTTCGTATCATGTATCTCTGTCATCTGGCGAAATCGCAGCACGAACAAGCACCACATGAGCCCCACACGGTCCGTGCATCCAACTACCGAGAGCACATACTGACTTCAATTCGACTAGCGCTGAACTCTTCTCTGAGAAGAAGGAACATGCCAGTGAAGGCAACGCACTCCTTCAAGCCATCCGAGCCACCATGACGCCAACTGCTGAAGCACCTGCTGCTGAAGACTGCAGTAGCTTAGCGAAGCTGGATTCATTACTACGCACGACAGAAGAAGGCGTCCGGCCAAACAAGTCAGGAACTCTTGCCCCCCCATGCTCTGAGCAGCACCACTTGCCGAGTCACTTCGGTGACGCAGATGCGTTCAAATTGTACTGTTCGCGATCACGGTGTTGGAAAAAGTCTGCTGTCGCCGTCCAGTGGTGCAACACTGCCTCCTGCTGGATCCGGCTGGTGGTGCATCTCCTCGCTGAGGTGGCTCGTGTGGTAGCTCAGCACAATGAACACCCAAAAGTGCACCAGACCGATGTAACAGAGCATCCCCAGGCGTGCAAACGGGTAGCTCAGAAACACGCGGCCGAGAAACAGCAGCCACCGGTCGAGCACGTCCAATGCTGTGACCATCCGGCTGCTGCGCTCCACGACTGGCGCAACTCGTGAGATCATGTGCGCCATGCGGTTCGGCCGAGAACGCCCCACGCCACCGCCACCCCGCTTCACTCCCACTGGTGTCGCCATCTCCATGTCGAGCATCCCACCGTCGCGCTCAATTTGAGACAGCCGCTCCTCCGCGCGCTGACTCCTGTTCTGGGCATCCGCTAAGCGGATCTCAAGCGTCGTCGCTCTGCTCCGCAACGTGTCGATCGTCTCTTGCTTCTCCACGAGGCGGTTCGTGAGCGTCTGGATCCGCGACTCGACAACAGAGGCGCTCTGGCTGCTCAGAGCGCTTTGACTCAGCTGCGCCTTCAGCTGCTCGATTTCGCGGCTCGCGACAAACAGCTTCTGTGTGGCGTCCAGTTGAGCCTCCTCCGCCAAGCGCTTGGCGCGCCGAAGTTCTTCAGTAAGCGCTACCAGCTCGTTCTTCTGACTCTCGTTCTTCCGCATCTCGTCATGAAGCGCCTTCTTAGCCTGCCCCAGCGCCTGCTGCGCGCGACTGTAGTCCTCGATCCCGATTGCCAGCGAACCAGTGGACGAACCGGTCCCTCCTGTACCAATCGTAGGGTTGCTCCCTGGTCGTGGAGTCACAAGGCGGGCGTTACTTGAGACTGCCACGACCGCTGCCGCCTCTCTCGCGCGCGTGAGGTCTCGCTCAAGACTCGCGACGTGCGTGCCGAGCTCCGCGTTGGCTGCCTCCAGCTGCGTCTGCCGCGCAAACATCGACACTTTCGCTACCTCGTGCTCTCTCTTGAGGTTGTTCATCGCTGCGATCGTGTCCTCCAGCTCGGCGCCGAGGGAGACGACGAGCTGCTCGGTGTCGTTGCTCGCAGAGGCCGCGCTCGTCCAGACACTCTCCTTTGACTCGACCGTCTTGGCCAACTCAGACCGCAGCGCTGCGACCTCGCCAGTTTGCAAGCGCTTCGCCTCCTGAAGCGCCTCCAACTCTAGCACCGCAGTCTGCGCCTGCGCCTCCTTCAGCTCCAGCGCTTGCACAAAGTTCCGTTCGTCTGCATCCTTTTCCTGCTGCAGTCGCACCAACTGAACGAGCCAAAGCGGCGATGAGCTCAGCTCCTCTCATGCATCCGCAATAATACGTCGCCAGAATGCATGCGCACCTGCTGCTGAACCTCCGCGATCTTGCCTCTGCACTCGCTCTCCAGCGCCTCAATCTCCTCTTCGTACACACGCACGCGTTTCTGCACCACCCCGAGCGCATTCTCCTTCGCACGCAGCTCCGCCTTTGCCCGCGCCAATTGTTTCCGAAGGCGCCCTGCGCTCTCCTCTTCCACTGCACTGGCGGCACTTGATGCGCTTCCCGGAGGCGTCGTTGTCACGAGCAGAGCACTAGAGTTCGAGGTTGAAGCAGCGGAGCTTGACGAGATAGGTGGAGATTGGCTCACGCCTACGGACGGCTCGACGGTGGCGACTGCGCCATCTACCGCCTCTGCTGTCAGAGCGCTCTCCGCCAAATCGTTGTCCGCTTCGGTACTAGCGAGCGTGAGCGCAGCGTGCTGATCCACAGACTCGAGCAATGTGCCTGCAAGCTGCAGCGAAGAGTTCACCCAGTTCATCTTCCGCTTTGTGTCTGTAGACTTTTGCATCTTCGACAAGCTACAGTTTGAGTTTCCCAAAGTGCGATTATATCGTACTTTACTCAGCAGTAACAGTGCAGCGATAATATTGGCTCGCGCGCTGAAGATCACATCCGGACAGCGTGTCCACTGAGTCCTTGAGAGAGCGCCGACTGCTAGGTTGGTGACCAAGCACTCAGCGAGCGACGCAAGCGCGAAGCTTCAGAGCGCACCATGGCAACCGGTGCGTGCTTCTCTTTACAGCTTCAGCGTCCGCTTCCACACTACCTCTCGCAATCTCTCCCCTGTGCGCAGCCGCCATTTTCAATTCAAATTAACCGCTGGACAACAACCGTGTGCGTGCGCAGTGCCCTCGGACCTAATCGTGCTCGACGAAAGCACCGACGAGGAGACAGCGGCATGTGATCCGACTCCGCGCGGTGCCGAATCGGATGTCGTGCCACCATCGAAGAAGCAGCGCGTGGCCGCCACACCGTCAGAGGTGAAACCTACCAGAGCCACCACCACGCACGACTTGGACGCGCTCGAAAGCGCGGAGGAGACTGGCAGGAGGAGCCGGCGCTCGTTCGCCGACACGCTCTCGTTCAGCGAGCTGCAGGCGCAACAGCGCGCGTTCGAGCAGCTGAAAGCGCGTGCCCACAAGCACGTGACGAAAGCGGGAGGTCAAAAGAAACCGGCGTCAAAGCCGAGAACAGTCGCTGCTCCGCGATCGGCGGTGCCGATACAGCCGAAGCATTCGTTCCCATCGAAACCAACGCCGTCGGCTTCAAAGTCGCTGTGGATAGTCACAGAGGCCCCAAAGGCCTCGTCAGCACTCCAGAACCTGAGTGCGACTGGGGCTGCTGTGCTGGCAGTGGGCAGTTCCAAGCAGCCAGCAGTGACGCCGATGACTGCTGGAAACCCGCGGCAAGGCGCCGACACTTTAGAGCCGGCAGCAGCGATTCCGCGGCCGTTCGTTTCAGCAGCGGCGGTTCCTGCGACACAAGCTTCGAAAGCAGTGGGACAAACAGCAGCGTTCGCAAAGGTAGCGACGGCCACTTCGACACTGGTTTCAGCAGCTTCAACGCCAACATGGGGAGTCGGGAAGTCTCTGTTCGCAACGACGGAGTCGGTGATGATCGCGTCAACCGAAGCGTCGAAGTCCGTCATCGCAGCAAAGGTTGTGACCAACATTCCGAATCCTGCGAGCGCACGTCCGACAGCCCCGCTTCAACCGGCGTCGAACCCTTTGAAGTCAGCTATGGGAGAGTCGAAGCCGCCCGCACAGATTTCGAAGTCTATTCCAACGTACGACTCCGATTCGGACTTTGAGCCTGCACCGACAAAGAAGATGGTGTCCAGCCTGTTCAAGAAGGCTTCCATGCCAGCTCTCGCCAACAAGCCGCTGCAAGTACCAGGATACGCTATTCCACCACAGCGTGACGCGAAGAAGCCCCGTATCGTAGTCCAAGAGACAATCGAGATTGAAAGCGACGAGGTGTACGCAGACGACGACGAAGTTGAGCTTTTCTTCGCGAGACACCGTCATGCTGCTTCCGACAGCGAGGAGAGCTTTACGCCAAAGAAGCCCAAGCGAGGGCGTCCGAACAAGTCTGGGAAGAAGAGCGACCACCGAAAGAAAGCCTCGTCGGCTGGTTTCAAGAGCTACTCTTCCGCGTACAAGCACGCAGAAGCGCCTCCGATTGCGACCGACATCCTTCCTGCACGCCGTGATGCCTCGAACACTGTCGTCCACAACACGTCGTGGCGTCAATGCTATTTCGTCGAGGCTCCGGTGAATCTGCTCTCGGCTCGCACGGGTTGTGCGCCTGACAAGTGTCTGATGTCACAGATCGACCCCCCTCTGACCGCGTACGGTAAGTACCCCCCTTCTGCTCGCTGTTCACGTCAGTTTGCCGCTGACTGAGCTTTGTCTGTGCGCAGACTCAACCAACGAGTTAGAAGAGAAGTGCAAGATTGTGGAGGTGTTTGGGGACGGAGCACAACCTATCTCGTCTTCTGTCGTCGCGGATCACGAAGCAGAGCAGATGGAGATGGATGATCGAGTGCGGCAGCTGGAAGAGTTCGAGCTCCCAAAGATTAGCGAGTGCTACCGACTGAAAACGGCAGCGATCATGTCGGAGTCTCGGTCTCAAGTCCGTCACCTTTTGCTGGATCTCAAGGCGCACACTGAGAAGCTGGGGGAAGCACCATGTACGCTATGTGCTATCTCGATTCGCGAAGCTTTCCTGCTTCTGAGCAAGGGTAACTTCCTTCTCACGTATGTGCACGTGCGTACTGCTAGTGAACGCGCACAAGCTCCAGATTTCTCCCGTCGAGCGCTCATTGATCCGGAAGATGGAGGTGCCAGCAGTGATATCTCAAGGCGACCACGCGAAGCTCAAGTACTTTGTTGGCTTCGAGGAGGGCAAAGCGAGCGAGGTGACCCATCCTGCAATCGCATCGAGGCTGCACAAGTTCCATATGCAAAGCAGATCGACGACATTCGTGGGTATCCAAAGCAGCATCCGTGTCGAGGACGACCTGATCCTCCGATACGTACCGTACTTCGGGGACAATGAGAGCGGGAAAGAGATCGACGTGAAGTACTACGACAAGATTCACCACGAGGAAGCGTGCGAGCGGAGCGGACTTGATGGCGAAGTATCCGAGTACTTTCTCCGCCTCGTGGTAGCCGAGTGCGGTGCGTCGGCGCCTGTGTTCACAGCACTGCGGAACGTGTGCGGGTTCAATCGAGCGTTCTCCGACTACGGTGAGATCAAGAAAGACTACGACGCGAAGCGGTTGGCTGCGAAGCGTATTGCCGAAGCGAGAGCTGCCGTGAAGGATCGTGCGATAGACGGCGTCGCTGACGCTCTGCACCCCCAAGCTGCTAAATTGCTGAGAGAATCGGCAGTTCTCGGGGCGTCAGAACGCGACAACAAGTGCCTCGAAGACCGCTTTGCACCGCCGCCAACGTTCTTCGAGTCGAACTTTACGCGATGTCATGGCGATGCTGTCGCACGGCGGCTTGGAGTGCGTTCGACTGGAGTCTATGCCGAGATGTCGGAGCACTACCGCGACCTCTTCTGTCGAATGTGTTACAAGTACGACTGCCCCGAGCACGGAATCGAGCACCCGCAGCCGATTCAGCGTGCCAACCCGATCAACCCACTCGTGCGACTGTCGCCCGTCGTCTTCGCGACTGCGAAGACGTCCGCACTGGACGAGAAAGAGCGAGGGGAAGCGGAATCGATGTCAGCGTTGGACGACACCGAAGTTCAAGCCGTGAAGACCTGTTCCCCCATAAGCTCTGCCGTCGCGTTCGAAGCTGAAGCCGACAGCCACGGGACAGACGGAAACGAGTCAGCAAGTTCGGGTGTTTCGGTCGAGAAGCGGCGCTCTGCTCGTTCTCAAACGATTGCGAGTACGCTGGCGACTTCGTTCACGGACGGCTTTCTGTTGGCGGAGCGGAGTCGTACGAGTCGGCCTTCGCGAGTGCAAGCTACTTCGAAGGTCGCTGACGAGATTGAGTACTTGGATGACTCGCACTCCGCAATGGTCGAGTCCAAGATCAATTCGTTTGCACGCGGCCCAGACGCCTGCAGCGAATCATGCTGGAAGCTCTTTGGAACTCTTGCGGCCTCGTCTGCGGCTGAGAAGCCAACGAATGGAGTGAGCGAGCTGGAGCTGAACGCGGCGACATCTGCCTTCAAGAGCTCTTGCAGTCCTTCGGAGCTGGTGTTGCTACAGAAAGCTCGCGACGTCGTTGGCGACAACGCATGCATGATCGCATCGATCGTGAGCACCATCGCTTGCAAGGATCTGCATTGGTTCTTGGAGAAGGAGCGCCTGAGCGCTTGCCGAGCATCCGTGCCTGCGAGCATCGTTGTCGAGACCCCAGTGGCGAAGAAAGGAAGACCGAGTGGCTCGCGCAGCGGTCGAGAGTCCCTGAAGCGTAACCGCAACCAGAAGCTGAAAGAGAAAGGAGCCAACCACGAGTTCGAACCGTGCAGTCACGGCGGCGTCTGCGGCTCGAACGACTGCTCGTGTATTACTCGTGACCACATGTGTGAGAAAGCGTGTTCGTGTTCCCGCGACTGCCCGAACAGGTACGAATGGGTGGGCATGGTGCGAGGTGTGGCGCGCTATAACCATCTCGCTGACAAGTGTGTGCGTGTGTGCTACGTTGTCCAGGTTTGCAGGTTGCAGGTGTAGTATGGGAAATTGCAGAACGAACGCGTGCCCGTGCTTTGTGGCAATGCGGGAGTGCAACCCGGATGTGTGCTTCACATGCGGAGCGAGCGAGGTGCCAGTGCTCCTGTATAGCGAAGAACTGCGGGGTCGCTCCGCAGTGGACCTGGGAATCTGCTGCAATGTGAACCTCTTGCGCGGACGACACAAGAAAGTCGGGGTCTCGTTTTCGACGACCCACGGATGGGGTGCGTTCGCGCGCGAGGCGATCAAACGCGGAGACTTCATCTATGAGTACAAAGGCGCAATCATTTCGCAAGAGGAGGCGGAGCGGCGTGGCAGCATCTACGACAAGAACGCGATCAGCTTCTTGTTTGACGCGAACGAGGACGCAGTGGTGGACGCGATTCGCAAGGGCAACAAGAGTAAGTTCGCGAACCACTCCAGCGTGAATCCGAAGTGCATCCCGAAGGTCTTTCGTGTGGGCGGGGAGCACCGCATCGCGTTCTGGGCTCAGCAGGACATCAAGCGTGGTGAAGAGATTTTTTTCGACTACGGCTACAGCGGTGAGTCAGCTCCAGACTGGAGCCAACTTCGTCTTTCGAAGCACCACCGATAGAGCGGCCTCCGTGATCAAGGAGTTGGAACATTTGAGATAGCGAGCAAGGGATAGCGAATGAATGATACTTGTGCATGCTTCATAATGATAGATATTGCTTGTCTTTCGCTCGGAGCATGTACACAGATCTTCCAGTGTGGCTTGCTCGGGAGAATGACAGTTTCACAGGTTGAGAGCACGATGTAGCAACCATCCTTTCCCGTTTACTTTTACGTCGTAGTGCCAGCTGTGTGCGCCTGCTCTGGGTTCTGTATGATCGATGAGTATCTGCTGACACCTCTCTGGACCTCTCAGAAGCAGGACAGCTGCTCATGACATTAACGACAACTTTTGAGAAGCTGGAGAGCAACTGGCGAAGAGTCGCGAGCACGACGAGTTGCGAGCTGCCAACGCATGGGGTGAAGAAGCGTGTGAGTGAAAGCTCGGCGTGAGAGTGAAGAGTCCGGCGAAGGGCGACAAAGGCTCACTTTGCAAGTTCGCGAGCATAGCTCAAGTCGGTTCAGCACGCTCAGACAGCTAAGAGTGTCGATAATCTCAGCTTGATGGACAGGATCAACCTGATTCTGGAGGTCAACCATATCCCCATTGGCCTCCGTTGTTACATGGCGGGCCACACGAAGGAGACGCAAGGGCAGAGATTTGACCAGGCACTGTACTCGATGGCCCAAACGCTCTTGGCGATGTAGCTGATAGGCGAGATAGCATGGACACCAGCGCCTTCCTACTTGCATATACTTAGTAATGTGATGTCGTCGCCATTCAGGCGTCATCAAGGCAACAACAAGAGTTGCTCAAGTATGGACTAGGATCGTGGGTGCCTTTGCTCCAGGTGTTTTAACAGCCTCGAAAGCGAGATCATTCGAGAAGCACGTGCAGTGTCGCCGACGTTTGGGAAGCGAAGCTCAGAGAAGGCACGAGATCAAGAGAGAAGAGTGAGAAGAAAGAAGATCAGTTCGTAAAAGTTTATCTGCTGCTCACATCTCCGTTGTGGTCGTCAACGCGATGTGTGAACGCTCTATCCCCGGCACGCGCACTCCACATGGTGGAGAAGCTGGGTAGGGTTCTAGAGCAGAACTACTTGTTGACAAAACTACGAACGCAAGTGATAGCGGGCAAGAAAGCGGACCGAAGAAAAGCAAGCAGCTACGCGTCCTCGTGAGCAGCAGTACATCAAGCTCTAGTGCGTCCTCAGGGACAGAGAGCATCAGGTCGGCTCCGACGGCGCCGGCAAGTACAAGAGCTGTGACGCCTTTCTTAGCCGCCGTAGGGATACCAGCGACGCCGGCGAGAAGAAGCGCAGGAGTGCGGACAAGTGTAAGCACATCGCCCTCAGGCAGCAGCTCGAGCTAACCAAATACAACTACGGCACCACCATGAATGTGGGGATCATGATCTGGTTCGAGTGGAGCTCAGTGGAGCTGAAGCGGCGCCGTACCAAGCCCAGCACGAGCGCCACCCCCTTTACCAACTCCCACTGCCGTTTTTTCACCGACGCTGATGCCGTGGGCCTCTGGCACGGACTCGAATGTTGGAGCGGCACCGGAAATCGACGAGCCAAACCAACCTACTTCAGATGATAAGGATGTTTGTTAGCCAACAACCCCCCACACAGCGCGACAACACCAGCGTCGTCGGCACCGACGTCTTTCTTTGGCTCTTTGAACTTCAGAAACATCAGCGTGCCAAAGTTTAACCCAGAGAGTGATAACATGGAAGCGTGGCTGCACTTGCTGAAGGGTCAGATTGAAGCTGATGAGAAGCGCCAAGAATGGAAGTGGCATTCGTATTCGCTGTTCGCCCACCTCGCGTCTCTACTTATCGGGCCAGCAGTAGCGTGGTATGCGATCGTCCGTGTAGTTCAAGACAGTGACCGCACATTCGACTATCTCGTGGGGCTTCTGCGCCAACAGTTCGGATCACACCGGTCAGCAAACTAGAAATTCGGGCTCATTATGAACCGAGTCAAGAGTCCGGTCGAATCCTACGCTCAATACGCGAACGACCTTCGGCGCATAGAGTCTGATTTGAGCATCGACGGAAGCTTGTCCATCGCAACATTCGTCGATGGCATCGATGCAGCGACTAGTTCCCTTCTCGGAGTGTGCAAACCCAGGAGCCTGAACGAAGCCGGCGCGGATGCAATGCGGGTGCGGCGAGGTGATGGTGCTGAAGGTTTGCGTCGCCAAAAATAACCGCGTGTGCTAGCGGCCAAGATGACGCAGGAATCCGGCAGCAGTGAAACGGAGAGCGACCCACCACCACCTCCGAGAAAGAAGAAACCGCGCACGCAAACTCCCATTGAGTACAAGCACAATCGCGGGAGATCACAGCAGCATGAGACAGCAAAGGAAAAAGCGGCGAGGCTGGCGACTGTGCGCTGTTACAACTGTCACCAGCTCGGACACTATGCCGGCAAGCGTCTGAATCGTGCCGATCAACGGAAACGTGTGAAGCCCAACGTTCCCGCCGAAGTGAAGGTCGAGAACGCGTCATGGCGTACTTGTAATGGGACTCAGGCCAGTCCTGCTCACGCAAAGCGAAGAGCTAGACAGCACTGATCCCGAGGCTTTAGGAAGCGTTGACGAGGCAAAGGGTCTCACGAGAGTGTGAGCCGATTGCCGATCCTGGCGAGTCTTGGGCC
>JAASGD010000753.1:0-16897 GCA_023334115.1 Globisporangium megalacanthum | reverse complement strand
GTGCGCTGGTACACGTACCAGCTGGTCGGCACCGTCTTCGTCACCTCGCCTCTTAACGCAGCCTTGCTCCTCGCCAGTCGCTTGATCCGGTTGTCGCAGCTCACAACCTCTTGGACACGGATCAGCTGGTGCGTGCGCGTCTCGTACTCCTTGAGGTACTGCGTTCACGCCTCCCAGTTGTCGTGGAACTAGTCCGGGCGTGGTACACTGACGGGCTCACCCAGTACCTGGACGGTACATGTAGGATCCACGGATCCATGTGCCGGTCCTCTCGCGGCTTCGTCTGTGTCTGCGCTGCTGCTCCGCTCGCTGGACCCCTCCGTACTGACACGCACCTGCTCCAGCTGCGCTTCCGACTCGTCTGCGTTGGCTGACTCCTCCTCGCTGCTGCTGCCGAAGAGGTGCTCGATGCTGTAGCGAGGCTTTTGAGGCGCCGCCCGATTCTGCCGCGTGGTTCGTCTGCCATCAGCACAAGAGCTCACGCCGAACGAGCCCATCTCCGGAACAGCTGGCGCTTGCTGAGCCAGCAGCCGCGGGCTCCTCCGGTGCATGTCCGGTACGACGGTGTGCTCGTTCTCGCTCTCGTCCGACGAACGAGGCAGTTTCAGCGCGAGCGGCGCGCGACGTGGGCTTCGTCGTTGTGTTGTGACGCCGTCGTCGCTCTTCGCACTTTTCGGCTTTGCTCTTGGCGTCGCGTGCGGGCCGGCATCCGTGCTGGTGGTACCTGAGGGCTCGCTTTCGCTCCCATCCGACGAACGGAGCCGTCTCAGCGCCAGAGGTGCGCGACGTGGGTTTTGTTGTGATGTCGCGACGCCGTCGTCACTCGTCACCGCGCGCTCTGTCGATCCGACGGCACCGCTGCTGGCGCGTGTCTGTCTCTGCGTCGACACTTCAGGGGTCGCCGACCCGTCCCACGGCTCCTTCGTCTCCTCTTCCTCGTCGACTGGCACGCGTTCTGAGTCTTGTTGCTGCTCGGTGGCCACGCTTCTCGCGTCTGCACGCGCTGCAATGACAGTTTGATCGCAAAGTTAGCGCATCCGACCTTGCAGACACTCCAAATACACCTCGCATCGCGTCTGCTTCGCCGTTACATCATATCAGCTTCACCGCACTTTCTGCGGTCTTCTTCTGCGGCTGTAAAGCGCGCACGCACGACCTGGAGCTGCTCGGCGGGACCTGGAGCTGCTTGAGCTGCCACCGTTGATTTGCGAATGCAAATCACTCCCTGCGTACCTAATGTGGCACGTGCGAACCACTCAATTGGTTTTTTTCCTTCGCTTTTGTTGCATTATCCACGGGCAATAGATGTGGATAAAACATGGGCAATACATACCAAAGGGATTTTCCGGTACACGGGCAGTAGGAGCGCTGAAAACCATAAGATCCAGATAAATGTGCAGTGGCGAACCGGCGCGTCATCGTGGTTTTTTCATTCCAGACACTTACTGTCTCCAAGTCACCTTGTGGACTTTTTTTCTACCAATCCCAAAACTTCAAATAGCGCGAGAGTTCTTGCATGAAACACACACACTCACATTCTGAAAGAAGCCAAGACACACTCTCACACATCCGTCCGTCCGTCCGTTTTCTTGCGCCACAATGGGGGACGTCGCTGCCTTCCCGCCATCGCTGCAGTGGGTCGAGCGCGGCTCAGCGCTCATTCGCCGCATGAACTCTGAGCGCATCGCCGAGGACCCGCGGCTCCGGCGGCTCCTGCACGCCCCCACCATAACACCGTCCTCCCCACTGTCGCCTCCACCGCCAGTGGTCGCGCCAGCGTGCCCTGTAATCAACGAGCACGTGAGCTTGTTTGGCGAGAGCGAATTAGAGGACGAAGACGAGGAAGAGAAGCCGCCTGCGCCACTACGCTCCGTCCTTGCGCTCACCCCGCGCGAGAGCTTTGAAGAGCTCGAAGCAGCGTCCGCAGACGGCGGCACGACGAAGCAAGAGAGCGAGAACACGGCGTCGAGCACGTACCGTGTGCTGCTCTGGACGTACCGGCTCCAAGCGTCCGTGCAGTCGTCGCTTGCGTACGCGCTGACTGCGAAAACGTCCGAGGACGGCTACTTCATCCCAATCTGCCCGCGGTGCGTCTGTGTAGACGGAGCTGTTGACGACAGAGTGGGTGTATGGGCTCATGTCGTGCGTTGTTTACGTATGCAGGGTGTACTGTATCGCGCCCATGTACGTAAACACGTTCAACCGCCTGTTTGACGCCCACACGTCGAATCGCCAGTGGAACGCAGCGACGCGACTGCTCGACCAGCTCGACACGCTCATCTCCAAAAAGTACGTACCGCCTATCGCTCTAATGTGGTGGTGTAGAGACGGCGACTTGGCTCACGTTGACCGGCTCGGCTTGCGTTCTCGGACGTTACTCTGCAGGTTCGATACTGGCGCGTGCGTCTTTGACTGCGGGCTCTTTGACGGCGTCAAGCGTTTGCACCACAAGCCGCTCGCGAACGACGAGTTCTGCGGTACGTACTGGACACACTCGCTCGACCAGCTGAAGGCTAAATGTTGATTGTTGACGCAATCGTATCTTTCAGATGGCCGCGTCGCGTCGATCTCATTCTGCCGCGGCCCGATCCCAGCGATGCACTCTGCGTTTGTGATTGCGTCAACCGTCGCAGCATGGCTCGACTTGAACGAGTCGCACGTCGCCGTGCTCGTCGCGCCCAACAACGACCAGATGAGCGTCTTTGCGACCTGCTGTTCGCTCTACTGCACAGAAACGTCGACGTTCCCAGAGACGTTTGCGCAAGAGCTCTTGGACGTGTACCAGCGGCACATTCGCGGCTCGGAGAGCTGGCTCCCGAAGCTCCAGCGAACGTTCAGTAACACAGAAGCAAAGAATGCGAGCTACACTGGCGGTGGCGTCCCACGGCCGCAAGCGCGCTTTGTCGCCGACTTTTGCAAGCTCCTCGAGACGCGGGACCGGCGGCTCCAGCTCTGTGCGGCGTCGCCAGCGATGGAAGAGCGGAAGCAAAAGCTCACGGGCGTCGCAGTCGCTCCGGCGATGCAGCAGATTTACATGCACGAGATTGTCTTGGGGGCGACAGCTGGCGACAACAACGACAGTGTTGTCGGGGGATTGAAAGACGAGCTGCTGGGACCCGACACGTCGCGTCCGTACTTTGTGATTCAGAGCGAGAAGGGCGTGTTGTTCTCGAGTCTCGTGAATGGCGTGCGCAACACGAACCTCGCGAGTGGCGTCCACGCCTTCCCAGTCGGCAAGACGTTTGTCCAAAGCAGCGACCTTGTGCTCAAGATGTACCACTTGCCGTACGGGCGACAGGGCGAGCTGCTCTTTGAGTGTCGGCTCCACACAAGTCTCCTCCTTGATCTGATCGAGACAGTGCCGACTGCGCACGACGACGACGACGATGATGATGACGACGCGACAGTCGAGCAAGGAGAAGTGACGTTGCGGCTTGCAAACGGAGACTTTGACTGCGTCTCGAGCAACCACCCGCTTCCAAAACACTTTACAGTGCGGCTCCGCTTTGCTCGCGACGACTCGGCGTTTCCGCCCGACGTGGCTGCACTCGCTCTTGGCGGCTTGAACGACGGGAGCGACCAAGACGACGCCCTGGCCGACACTGACGCTGCAGCGACGATGTCGTCGTCGCCGCCAACGTCGATGACCGAGCGCAGTTCCTTCGACATTGCGACGATGGCTGCTGCTTCGCAACGCACCGCACAGGCAAAGCCAGTGCGGTACGACGGTCCGTCCGTCGTGTCATTCCTCCTGAGCGAGCCGAACGTCCGCACAGCGTTCGGAGACGTCGTGCTCGAGAAGATTGACGTGATTCGGCGCGTGAACCGGAGCCAGCTCGACATATTCCTGCTCTTTTACGTGAACGTTGGCTTTGGGGACCTCAAAGTGCTGCCGTTGCGGCACTTGTTCCGCTACGTGCTGCCGGAAGCCGTGCGCACACGGATGGTCGAGATGGGCGCGAGTGAAGAAGCGCTACGCGAGACTGCTCCGTCGCAGTTTGACTTTGGCATTGATACGTCTGGTGGGATGGATTGGGTTGGAAGTCTGGGTGTGGGATTATGACGTGTTGTTGTAGGCGATGTCTGACTGGGCTTGGCTAATGAAACAGGAATGAGTTTCGACGAAGAGTACGCTCGCTGGCTGCAGCACCTATACGACAGCGACTTTGGTGCGTTTCTTGAGCGGTGGCTTGGCTCGGTTGGGCGATGTGAGGAGAGAGGGAAGTGGACTGGAGGCCAGTCTGACACACGCGTGACCGCTCTGTGATCTTCTTGTGATGGTGGTGGTGGCGCAGACACTGCGACAAACGACTTTGACGGAGAGGCAAGTGGCAGCAGACGAGTTTGCATGGGCTCCAGTACGAGCGTCTGGGATCTCACGTCTTCTTCGTGTGTGCTGCTGCAGTTTCTACGAGGCATCCCGATCGTAGAGGTGCAGCCGTCCGACGACTACCGCGCAGGTACGAGAAGGGACCTTGTTTGTCCAGTGGTGATCCTTGTGCACACGGGCCTTGTGTGACCTCTGACGCTCGTGTGTCGTTCCGCAGTGAGGATGACGATCCACATCGCCCAGGAGACGAGTGCTCCGCCGTTCTTCGCTGGGCACCGGCAGCCCATGCGAGCGTACGTAGCTGGTCGCTCAACTGGCGGTCAACCAAACTGGAGGACCGATCATCTAACCAACGGCGGCTTTGATGCTTTGTGGTTGTCGTCCAGTCGCGGAGCCCCAATGTCGCTGATCAACCAGCTCCCGACGTACATTTACAGCGCACCGAAAGAGAAGGCGAACCACGCGACACCAGAGTACGTTGGTGTGCTTGTGGGCTTCCGCGTCTCGGCTCTGGTGCTCATGGTCGGTGGTGGCAACCCTGTGACGTCGCTTGTGTGTGTGTGTCGTCGTCAGCAGTTGTCTCGTGTGTCGCGGCGGCTTCTCTGCTGGCGAAGAGATCAAGTCGCTCCCGTGCTTCCACTCGTACCACTCCGAGTGCATCGACGCGTGGCTCTGCCTCAACAAGGTCTGCCCAGTGTGCCAGTTCAGCATCGACCACGCGCACCCGTCGTCGTGAACGACCAGAAACGAAACGATTGATACCAAGCCCACAACAATAAATTGCGCCAACCAAGATTGCAAAATATATTGTAGATAGGTGTACTCCATCCTGTGAAGGAGTGCGGGCAAGTCGGTCCCGCCCATGCGTGAAGAACCAGCCAGCCAATGCAGGTGAGCGTCTCGCGTAGCACCGTATATATTAACTCGTTCGCTCCCTCGCCTGCTGGGTCTGGTCGTCCACAGTGCGTCAAGAGAGAGCGAGAGCGAGAGCAGGAGCCTAGTGGTTGATGAGGAACGCCTGCACAAGGCCAATCACGAGCCCGAGCGCACCGCCCATGAGCACGAGCTTCCACTCGTCCTCTTCAAAGATCGGGTGGAGCAGGTTCTCAAACTGCGCCGACGTGAGCAGCTTCATCTTCTCCCGCAGCGTCACTTCGAGGTCCATCGCCGTCGTCGCGTAGTCTTCAATCTGGCGCAGCGACTCGGGGAACTTCTGCACAATGTGGTTCGTAATGTCGTCCTTGATGTTCGCGTACGTCTCTTCGCCAATACTAAAGTTGATCAGCTTGTCCGTCACCGCCGCGCCGGCGTTCACCGCTTCTTGCACGTTGTCGTACACGAGCTCAAAGAGCCGGTCCGAGTACGGGCCTTTCAAAATCGCTTCAATAATATTGCGCGAGTTGAGCACATCTGTCGCGACCATGCGGCCGTAGACAGCTGCGACTTCGTTCTGGCGGCGCAAAAACAGCCCGTGGAGCGTGAAACAGAGGAACTTGCGCGGGTTCACAGGCTCAAAGATCATCTTGAGCGCGAGCCAGTTCGTGATCGTACCAACCACGAGTCCGACCACAGGAAACACGACGATCCGGTCCGAGTAGACGAACCAGAGCCCCATCTGCATGAGCCCAAAGAGCCCGCCCATCCACGCGCCCGAGTTGCGAATGAACGCGAGCTCTGCGTAGCCGCACGTGACAAACATGTTGACGAGCAGCTGCTTGTCTTTCGTCATGTTCGTCACCACCATGTCTTCGAGGTCAAACACGTCTTCAATGTTGTTCCGGAGCTCGTCCATGAGCGCTTCAATGTGCGTCGGCGCTTCTTCTTTCACTTTCTCAATGATCTCTTCCTTCACTTTCGCGGGCAGCACGGCCCAGAGGTCCGGACTGTACTTGAGCGCCATGTCTTCAATCACATCCTGGATCGTGTTGAACAGCAGCGGCTCCATGACTTTCACGACTTCGGCTGGCTCGAGACGTGCAAACACCTCCTTTACACGCAGCAGCTGGGTCGTCATGATCTTCACGGCCTGACGCGCCATCTTCTCGCCCTTGTGCGGCACAATCCCTTGCCACCCAAAGCCCGTGTTCGTGTTGGGGATCTGCAAGCACCCGACGTAGTTGAGCGGGTAGAACGTCATGTAGAGCGCGAGCCAAATGTGGATGTACGTGAATCCAATGCTCACGAGCGGGATCGAGCCGTACTTAATGAGCTGCTCCGAGCTCACGCCGCCGTCTTCGAGCTTGCTCTGAAACACAGTGAAGCAGAGCACAGCAGCGACAATGAAGACGACCGTCGCAACGAGGACTGGCACGGACGGGACTTCGAGCATGGGTGGGAACTGGACCGGCTTCACCTTCTTCTCTTCCCACTTCCGTCCGCTGCTGCCGCGGCGGTCAGCGAGCGGCACAAAGTCCGTGACGATCGAGATTGGCTCCTCGGCAGCAGCGATCTGCGCCATGCCGAGCAGCGTAAAGCGCAAGCTCGTCGCGAGGTCCACGGGCTCGATCTGCGCCCAGCGCGCAGGTGCAAAATGCACCACGTCGTAGCCCGAGAAGTGGCGCAGCTGTGGCGCCAAGCGCTTGTAGCGCCCGTCCTCAAAGCGCTTGAGCCACGCCTCGAGCTGCTTGGCACTCCATTTCTCCGGGTTCAGGAGCAGCCCTTCCTTCGCGCTCATGGCTGCGGATGTGTGTGTTTGGGGCTGTTGTGCGGGAGTGGGTGTGGTATGGGGAGAGCGAGATAGGTGCTTGACTTGGAGTGAGAGTGAGGTGCTGGACGCAGTACGGACAGGTGGCGCTGCGCGTTTTCGGTAGTGAAAGTGAGAGACCGTGTGTGCCGTTGGTCGTCTATTTTTTACAAGGTCAGGACTAGTGATGATAAAAACAAGTTTGCAGCGTCCCATTCCTCTGATTTTATCACTATCTGAACGTGTGTAGAAAGGTTTCGATCTGGTCCTTTTTTGCAGAACCTGGGACCATGTGGCACTCGTTTAGGTTGCAGACGCAAAGTGTGGGAATAAAAATGGTGAGTGGACCAAAACTTGATCGAACAGAGTCGGACAAACGAGGACGAACGCGAGCGTAAATTACCGATTCTGGGAGGATTACATCGACGATGTCGTTCGATTGTGCCCGACTTCGTTCAACATCGCAATCCTCTCAAAACGCATGCTCGCCCTCTCACACAGCGTGTTACTTTCACATTCGCGCAACATCGTGATGCCAATGTCGACTGAATGTATGTCCGCTCGTATCCTTCTCGAAGTTTACGTCCATCTTCATTCTCGCAGCGCTCCACCTCCAGCTCCAGCTCCAGCTCGAAGCTCGAAGCTCCAGCCCGAGGTCCAGCTCCTTCCCGTAGTCGCTCCAGCGCTCCCAAAGCCCGAAGCGCGCCGTCCGCCACAAACACCCCACTGAGCACGATGGGCGTCATTGAGATCTGCGGCGACGCGGACTGGAACACGCAGATGCGTAACGCTGGCGGGAAGCTCGTGGTCGTCGATTTCTCGGCCGCGTGGTGCGTCCTCTCTCTCTCTTTCATGCCTGCGTGTGTGAAAGAAGGCACTTCCAGCACTTCTCCTTGTCTCACACGCACTCTTTATTACGAAGGTGCGGGCCGTGCCAGATGATCAAGCCCGTGTACCACCAGCTGAGCAGCCAGTACACCGACGTCGTCTTCCTCCAGGTGCGAATGTGTGTCTATAGATCTCCCGTCGCTTGGCTCGGTGCTAACTACTAACGCGACCACGTATGCCTTTCGTACTTAACGCAGGTCGAAGAGACGCAGGCGCAGAACCGCTCGCTCATAACCGCGTTGGGTGCGTCGTCTGCCTCCCTCCCGACCTCTCGAAACTCCTCTTTAGTCTATCTATCGTATCGTCCAGCCCTGACGCCGCTTCTCTCTCTCTCTCGCTCTCCCAGGCGTTCGAAGCTTCCCGACCTTTCACTTTTACGTGAGCCAGCAGCGCGTCGATGAGCTCGTGGGTGCGAACCAGAGCGCTCTCCGCCAAAAGATTGAGCAGTGGCGCCAATCGGCGTTCAACCCGTTTGCGTCGGCCGGCGTCTCGCTCGGCGGTGGCGCCGCTGCGTCGCCAGCTGACGCCCGTGAAGCGCGACTGAAGCGCTACGCGAACTTGAACCTCTTGCCGACCACCACCGCACAGGACGACTCCTCGCAAGCCAACATGGTGTGCGACATGGAGACTGGCGAGTGCCACCCCATTGATACGTTAGCTCCAGCGGCAGCTTCAGCAGCTGTCGAGGCGTCCAAGGAAGACGAAGAAGCAGCGAAGCGTGAACAGGACGCAGAGACGGCGGGCGAGACGCAGCGTGGACTGCCGCCCGTGAACGAGAGCTTCCTCGCGCAGCTGCTGGAAATGGGTTTTGACCCACTACGGGCCCGCAAAGCGCTGCTTGCGACGGACTCACACGGCCTCGAAGCCGCAGTCGCGTGGGTCGGGGAACACCAAGACGACGCCGACATTGACGCGCCGATTGCGTTCATCGACCTGTCCGCACACACGCAAGAGCCACTGACGGAAGAGCAAAAGGCTGCGAAAGTCGCGGACCTCAAGCGCCGCATTGAAGCGAAGCGAGCCGAGCGGGAAGCCCGTGAGAAGCGCGAGAAGATTGAGAGCGAACTCAAGCGCCGCGCTGTCGGTCAGGACATGCAGAGCGCAAAGGAAGAGTACGACCGCATTCAGCGCCGGCTTGCAGCCGAGAAGCTCAAGAAGGAGAAGGAAGACTACAAGCTCGAGCGCGAACGGATCCGGAAGAAACTTGAGCAAGACAAGCTGGAGCGCCGAGCGCGCGGTGGGTACCTGGGTGGCGCCCCTCTCGACCTCCCGACGGTCGAAAGCGATGTGGCCACGGCGGCGGAGACGAAGCCCACAGCGACGATCGTGCTGTCGCCGACGGAGCAAGTGGTCGCGAGTGTCGAGAAGCTCAAGAAGTACCGCGTCGGCGGCGACGGGCTCACTGCGCTCAAGACGCTCAACGTGTACGTGAAAAACCTGCTCGAGAAGCCGGAAGACGACAAGTTCCGCACGATCAACGTGGAGAACGCAGCGTTCCGTCGTCGGGTCGCGAGTCTCGTGGGCGGCATTGCGTTTCTCAAGAGCCTCGGCTTTGAGAAAGTGGAGGGCGAAGGGCTGCTCAAGCTCATGCTGGAGCGCCGCGACGCGACGCTGCTGCAGTTCGCGCGGACACAAGTCGACGCAGCGATTGCGGAGCTGTCGTAGAGAGAGAGAGAGCTACCAGTTGGCGTCACGTCACGGTGACGCCGGCATTTCGGTTTTAAGAAAGCGAGCGACAGTTTTAAGAGAGAGATTCGGGTTTACGAGAGGGAACGCGACAGCTCCGAACGCGAACGCCAACATTTGCTTGTGCACCTTGCAGCTTCTCTCATTAGACTGACTGTCTGCTGTCTACGCGACCACGACACCCGACGTGCACTCCCTCGTCCCCTGGCTGGCTGGTTGGCTGCCGTTCCGCCTCACAGCGAGAAGAAGCGACCAAAGATTCCCTTCTTTTTCGTCGGTGACGGAGGCAGCTGCTCCTCCTCACTGTCGGCTGCTGCTGTCGCTGTCGGTGTCGCCGTGTCCAGCTGTCTGAACGGCTCGAACGGCCGCGTGGGCACGGGCGGCGAGATGAGGTCGGTCTGGATGCCGCTCACAATGATTGAGACGTGCACCGAGCCCTGGAGCGACGCGTCGTAGCACGTGCCAAAGATGATGTTGGCGTCCTCCGCCACGCGCTGGCGGATCAGCTCCATGATGCGGTCGACTTCAAAGAGCGTCATGTCGTCGCCGCCACGGATCGTCACGAGCAGACCGAGTGCACTCTCGGTCGGCAAGTCGCCCAAGAGCGGGTTCACGAGCGCTTGCTCTGCTGCCTGTTCGGCACGCACACCCGGCGCACTCGACGTCCCAGAGCCCATGATGGCGCGGCCAGCGTTCGCGAGGATCGTCTTAATGTCGGCAAAGTCGAGGTTGATGAGCCCGGGACGGACAATCAGGTCGGTCACGCCCTTGACGCCTTCCAGGAGCACGTCGTCCGCGTACCGGAACGCTTCGAGCATCGTCGTGCTCTTGGTCGAGAGCGCGAGGAGGTTCTGGTTCGGCACAATAATGAGCGTGTCGACATATTTGGCGAGCTCTTTCACGCCAGCGTGCGCGAGCCGCGTACGGTTCGGGCCTTCCGACCGGAACGGCGTGCTCACGACGCCGACTGTGAGCACGCCGAGCTCGCGCGCAATGCTCGCGACCACGGGCGCCGCGCCAGTGCACGTGCCGCCACCCATCCCGCCAGTGATAAACAGCATGTTGCTGTCCTGCAGCGCGTGCGCAATCTCCGCCCGCTGGAGCTCGGCCGAGAGCTTCCCGAGTTGCGGCTTGGAGCCAGCGCCGAGGCCCTTCGTCACGTCTTTGCCGAGCGTAATCTTGTGCGGCGCGAGCGACCGCCCGAGCGCTTGGCAGTCAGTGTTCGCGACGATAAATTCGACGCCTTCGAGCTGCGACGCAATCATGTTGTTCACCGCGTTGTTCCCAGCGCCGCCGAGTCCCATGACAGTGATCAGCGGCTTCCCGTCCTTGTACGCAGACACGAGACGCTGCTGCTGCTGCGGCTGCGGTGGTGGTAGCTTTTGCTGCGGCGCTTCTCTGTCTGCAGAAGCAAACGCAGCAGCAGAGCCGAACGTGTCGCCTTTGGGACCACGGAACTGTCGCTTGCGTCGCTCTTGCGCCGTGTTCGCTGCCGCCTGAGCCTTTGCGCGCGCGCCACCGTCACCCGCACCGTTCGGGAGGCGCACGTGGCGCTCCGTGTGAAGCAGCGCTGCCGCTGCCGGCGCGAGTCGCGAAGGCGCTGAGCGCCGCGAGAGCTGCGAGACGCGGCGCATGCTCGTGCGGTTTCCTCCTCCGGCTAAGTGCGCACCACCCACGCACGTGATTTGTGTGCGTCAAACTCGAACGGCAAGAGCCTGAAAAATGTTTAGTGACGAAAAAGAGGGAGTAGCGAGAATTGCCTTGGTTTTCGCACTACTGCGTCACGTCAAAGCGACGATGATGTGGGTGACATCCTCATCTTCGTGAGCTTCGAACCGGAAGGTTCGATGGTTCGTTCACCTTCTTTGATGCAGCTAAGCTACATACTGTAGTACATGAAGGGCAGAGATCGAGACGGTGATCGTTTCAGCCACTGGACTTGGTATAAAGATATTGAATGGGTGGAGTGTGGGTGTCTGTCTGCGTACGTTCGCATCTTCGGAGCCGGTCGCCTCGGTTCATGCGAGTCCTCTGCTGACCGAAATGCCCTGTTGGAGCTGTTCCACCTACATACAGTAAGTAGTACGCAAAGCATCGAGCGTCGTCAGCACCAACGAGCGACGCCAGCCACAGCTCCGCGTCGCCTAGCACTGGTCAACCACCTCCTACGCGGTCGGGACACCGGCGTCCACACGCACCAGCAGCATCGAACTGTGGAGCGACATGACCGTCTCAATCGTCGACGACGCCGAGATCTTCTCGTCGCTCACGACATTCGCTGGATCGTCCTCGCTCGTGTCTGCAATGAGCTTGCTCTCTGTGACAGCCGCAGCACTGGAGGACGCTGCGTCACTGCTGTCAACGTCGCGCGTCACAGATAGTGACAACGGGTCTTGTCGAGTGTCGGACGCGGCGTTCTCCTCTGTCGGTACGTCCAGCTGTGGCAGCGTCGGCACGGTTGTCGCCAGTTCGCCACTGTTGCTATGACGCCGCACCCACTCGTGCATGTTGTGCTCTGCGACGTCCAGTGCTTCGAACTGCCCGTCGTCGAGTGGGTTCAAGTACGCGTACTTCCCGACAACGCCGACACCGAGAATCTTCTCGGGGATGAAGTCTCCACACGCCTGTCGGACGCCACCAGCCAGCCACTTACAATCAGTCACCCTGAATGCCTCAAAACCGCTCGCTCCCACGACCTATGGATGGATCGCCGTCCTCCGGCCTCTTACCGAATAGTTTTGCATGAGTAACTTCGTGCACTTCTTGCCGTTGTTCTCCTGCAGCACGCGCACGGCTTCGGTAAACTCCATCGAGTCGATCCGAATGTCGTTCACTGCGACAATGTGGTTGTCCGGGCGAATGTCGACCCAGTCGATCGCGTCTTCCGAGACGACGATGCCGATCCGCTTAAGTACGATCAGTGGCTGGTCGATGAACTCAAACTCCGGGATGCTCTCGACCTCGACCACGCGCTCGTACAGGTACAGCTCGTACTGGAAGATCTCACCTACAGACGCCTGCACGACCGCGTTGCAGCCACTCGCCACGACTTGCCGTGAGATCGTGTTGATGTCTGAGTGTACGCAATGGGTGAGTCAGTCGTTAGTCCAGACACCCGCATGGACTCCCTCCCCCACTCTTCCTCCTAGTGTCCCTCCAACCCAGAGACGCACCGCACTTGACGTAGACAAAGCGCACAGTGCTGGACGACGGGATGCTCTGTGTGCTGATCGTGATCTGCCCGTGCTTGCCAGCTGGGACGTAGTGGTACGACCCGATCTCGATCTCGGGCGACGACTCTTGGGAGATGAGCATCTGGACGTAGTCTTTCACCGAGTGGTTCGCTGGCACGTCGTATTCCACTGCGACAGACACACAGTCGATAGCAGCAGCCACACTGGACGTCAGTACGAACGCCACTGAGGCGCCACTGATAGCCACACGACGCGAACGAGGGACGTACACGTCACGAGCGACCCCTTCTCGACCTGCCCGCCCAGGTCCAGCTGCACGATGCCGCTTGGCCGAAACGCGAGTAGTTTGATGGAGAACGGCGACTTGTCCGTGAGCACGTCGAGCGTCTCCTTGAGGTCCTGGACCTGCGCGACCCACTCGGACGACTGGCCACGCAAGAGAAAGTCCTGTAGCCACCTGCCTGTGAGCATACACTCCGACAGAGCGAAACGATACGACACGACAGCACACGCACCTGCGGCAAGAGCCCAAACTTGTCGCGTATGGGCTGCGCACCCGCGTGGACGAGCATCTTGATCGCCACCGGGTTCTGCCCAAAGCACGCGTGGTGCAGCGCTGTCCACCCGTTCTCGTCCGCATGGTCCAAGTTCACGTGGCGCTGCAGCAATAGGTGCAAGATCTCGGCGTGTTTCGACAGCGGCTCGACGCTCGCACCGTCGCTGTACGCCTCGACGTCCTCTGGTTCGCTCTCGCCAGCGTCTGTGTTGTGGGCTGCAGCGTCGCTCCCGTTCCCGCTGCTGCTGCCAACGCGACGGCTTGGCTCGCTCTCGTCGCTCTCGCTGGCGGCGTCGCCGAAGCTCGCGTCGTCTCCGAAAAACGCGTCGTCGTCGTCGTCGTCCGAGTCGCCGTCGGCTTTGAACGCCATGGCTGCCACCGCGACCAGCAGCGGAGTGCGGCCGCTGTCGTCCGCTGCCTCGAGCTCTGCAGGCGTCGCGCGCCGCAGCAGTGCACGCACTGCGCGCAGGTCGCTGTATGCGCACGCGCTGTGCAGCGTCACGCTGTTGCCCATGCGAGTCTCAGCGGCGGGTGTCTCTAATCGGCGGGGCGGTTGCAGTGATGGTGGGGGCTTGGGCTTGGCAGCGACGGCTCTGTTCAACAAACACCTCCCCTGATTTCCCTCGCTTATTGCGCGCCTAGAAACGAGTGGCACAATTTCACATACAAAAGCCAAGCTACTTGGCACAAGGGTGGAAAAAATTCCCAGACACTCCCTTCAGGTTCACAATTCCCGCGATCAATGCTCCGCGTCCACGACAGCCGCCTCGTGCGCGCAGTATCGCTGGTCCCTGTAGCGTTCGTGGTCGCCATTACAGCGGTCGAGTATACTGTCTTTGTGCGCGCACGTGTGCTGCCGGCAGTGGTGCACGCGAGCGGCGCGTTGGCGCTGCTAGCAGCGCTGCTCGAGGCCGCGCTCTTCCACTTCTTCGTCATATGTATGGCTGTCGCGTACTACAAAGTGGTGCTCACTGGTACGGTGTAGTAACGAGGGAGTCCACGCATGGTAACCGCACTTCCAAGCCGCATACGCTGACTCACTCGTTTGTTGCTTGTAGACCCAGGGTATGTGACAGCGCACATGCTCGAGCGCATGGACGACGCGGCCCACGACGCGCTTGAACAGGACGACAGCGGTGACGCCAAGCAGCCGCTCGTGGCGCTCTCGCGCCTGCCTGCGTGCCGCCGGTGCAGACAGCCAAAGCCGTTTCGTGCGCACCACTGCAGCTTTTGCAACAAGTGCGTGCTCAAGATGGGTGCGTACCTCCTCCATCCGCGTCATGTGGTTCCCTAGTCATCTCCACCACTGTGCTCGCTCGCACTGACTGACGGTCGTCTGCGGCCGCTAGACCACCACTGTCCGTGGATTGCGAACTGCGTCGGCGAACGCAACTACAAGTTCTTCTTCCAGTTTGTCGCGCACGGCTTCTTGGCGCTCGCGATGATCGTCCTCGCGCTCTTTCGCGACTTCCAGCGCTCCGTGGCCATGAGTGGCGGCAGCCGGAGCGACCGGACGAGCGACCTGTCGCTCAGCGAACTCGTCGCGTTCGTGCTCGCGGGGTCGCTGGCGCTCAGCCTCCTCGTCTTTGTCGTCGTCCACTCGTACCTGCTCCTCATGGGCTCGACGACGATCGACATGCACACGTACGGCCGCTCGGCGCCGTTCAGCCAGGGCTGGCGGCAGAACGTTGGCGCAGTCTTTGGCGACCGGAAGCGCGACTGGGTGCTACCAACCGCGCCACGGATACAGCGCCACGCGCTTGTCCTGAACGCGGCAGAGCTCGCGTTCCTGAACGCAGACAGCGTCTTGGGCGACGACAGCAGCGCGTTCGAGGACGACGTGTTGCTGTAGTCCACTGTTGCGACTGTGAAATAAGTGAGGGCATAACGCCATAATTGGCTCTTTGGATGGACGCAATGGAGACAATATATTGCTCGCACGGGTGGGTTTGTGTGGTACTGTACCACACACAGGTGGCAAGGAAGGACGAAGATCGCGAGCAGTGGCGGCAGTGGATGGCGGGACTGCGTTCAGTCGCATCGCTTACTCCTTGAGCGGCGCTTCGCCAGCGTGGAACACGAGCGAGACACTGTTCACGCAGTGACGCTCGTCCGTCGGTGTCTTGAAGCCCTCGCCTTTAAACACATGGCCCATGTGGCTGAATATGGTGGCAACACCCATCAGTAGCTCAGCCTCTGGCAATCATCATTCACCCAACAAGCCAACAAGCCACAGCCAAACGCACCCGCCGCAGGCCGCACAGACAATCTCTGTGCGGCGCCCGTCCTTGTCCGCAATCGCCTGCTCAAATACAAGACACCACCAATTCAGGAGGAGCATGGGCACGTCGTTAGCCATTTTGGTGTCTCCTTCCGCTCGTTCCAGCAGGAAACCTGGACACGCACTTTGATTGCGCCAGGGATGGCGTCATAGAACGCCGGCCATCCGCAGCCCGAGTCGAACTTGGTCTCGCTCGTGTAGAGCGGCGTCTTGCACCCGGCGCAAACGTACGTGCCCGACTCGTAATGCTTGTTGTACTCGCCCGTGCCAGCGCGCTCGGTGCCCTTGAGGCGCAGGATCTCGTACTGCACTGGCGTGAGCCGCGCCTTCCACTCCGCGTTCGAGAGGTTCGCGTTGTCGGCCATCGTGCGACGGGTCGGGAGAACAGGGAGACGAATACGCTGAAGCCGGCGGGAGGTGGAGGCAGCACCAATGATGGCGCGGGTCGGAAAGTGAGTGTGAAGCAGCCGCAACATTTGAAAAGCGCAACTCGGAGATTGAGAATTCCAGCAAAAAAATCCTTGCTGGAATTCTCAATCTCCGACTTGGGTTCGCAAGAATTCCGAGGCTTCGCTGGGTTTGGATGTCACCCAATGCTGGCGCCAACCAAAACCGGAACACGCAGTTGAAAAAGAGTGCTACACTCCTGGTTGAGTACCACAGCGAGCTTCGATAAGCTCGAGAGTAATGGCGGCGAAGCGTTTCGTTGTGGAACGAGTCACATGACCCAGTGGACCAGTGTTGGCAGGATTGTTTTTCAAAAAGGCATGTTTTTATGTTTTTATGTTTGCATACATAAAACAGCGATAAAACATAAAAAACAACAAAATAAAAACATAAAAACATAAAAACATCCACCACATGAACCACACCACATATTGGTGAACAGTGACCAGTTTAATAGTAGACCGTCGTCTAAATCATCACTTTTCATGATAAGCATCAAGCATGAGACTTTGCATCCGCGATCGAGGTACACGCACCATTCTCAATAGTAAACACTAGTTTTGACAGTTTTAATATTGGTTATGACAGTCATCATAAATAAATAGTACTCTTTTTATCAAGGTTCCAACAGACATGTACGGATTGATAAGGCTATCATTAGAAGAAGGTAAAATGCATAAAGAAGCGTTGTTCAACCTAATCGGCTTTAAAAGGCAATAGAACTACGCATACGTGCGGTCAGGTAGCACGATCGCGCCTATGTGCGACCTATAAGTTTCCAAATCTAGCACTTTGGGTCTGCACAATTGGAAGCTTGTACGAGTTGGAGAAG
>JAASGD010000752.1:0-16906 GCA_023334115.1 Globisporangium megalacanthum | reverse complement strand
GTAGTTGCACGCCTTCGCGCAGTCGAGGGCGATGTCAAGCGTGAGCCCCCACGTGATGTTGAGGCGCTTGCTCTGCGCGAGCTGGAGCAGATCGACGAGCGAGCCGGCGCAGAGCTCCGTGAGGATGCAGAACGTCGGAGGATCCGTGACGGCACCGAGGAACTGCACGACGCTCGGGTGCGCGAGGATGGAGAGGATGGATATCTCTCGCTGGAAGTCCTGGACGCTCTTCTTGGAGAAGCTGTGCGTGAGCAAGCGCTTGACCGCGACGTGCTTGCCCTGGTACAGCGCCTTGTAGACCACGCCAAAGTTGCCCGTGCCGATCTGCGCTTCGATCACAATGTCGTCGAAGCGGACCTTGAGGCCGAAGAAGAGCGTGTGTTCAATGCGACACGACTCCGTGATCGGCGCCACGCGGTGCGTCTTGTTCGACAGTGCGACGTAGACGAGCGTCCCCGCTTGGGTCGTCGACTGGAAGTGGTGCGTCTGCGGAGACACGGTCACTGGCTGGCGCGAGAACAGCGTGCCCATGAAGACGTGGCACCAGAGTGTGTGTGTGTGTGTGTGTATGGGACAAGCAACAACGCTGACGCGCTCCCGCTGTCGTTGTTCTGGCGTGGTAAAAAAGCGTTGCTCGCTCACAGTTGGTCCATCGACAGCAACTATATTTGATGGAGGGCGACAATGACCAGCTCCATCTAAGACTCACCTCCCTCCCTACTTACTACCTTAGCGCACGAGGCTCGGCTCCCAGCAAACGACAGCAAACCAAACGACGAACTCACTGGTCGGCTGTGCACAGCAACGCCACACCTCGAAGCGTCCAGTGGAGCGGCCGGTGATCGCGCGACGAGAGCACGACCGAGAAGATGTAGTACCGATCTGTGCGCAGTGCGTACTTGTAGCACGGGGCCTCGTAGCCGCCGTACGGCCCATAGTCGCTCGTGCGGTTCTTCTTCTGCGCCTTCGTTGTCGCTGTCACGTACACGACAGGCAGCGGCGCAAACAAGCGCTTCGGCTCGGCTTCCACCAGCGTCCCGTCGTTCCGGTTCCACGCCGCGCCGTCGACGAGCAGCCCGTGCACGAGGATGCCGTCCCGTGGGGCCTGCTTGATCTGCTCGAGCTTCTCGTAGTCGGTCACCTCGCTGTGGTACACGACGTCGTCGAGGGCCCAGCGCTCGCTCGCGTGGTGTCGCGTCACTTCCTGCGTCATGGCGGTCAAGAGCCCTTGCGGGTTCGCGAACCCGGCGAGCCAGAAGCTGTGCGGCCGGCCTTTGTCGAGCCAGCTCCGCAGCTGGATCGTGCGGTCCGTGAGACCCGTGAACCAGAGCCCGAGCGTCGACGAGCGCCACGAGATCTCGTCGCCGGCGCTCCGGTAGACCCACGAGCGCGGCACTTTGCCGTCAAAGACCGCGTTGATCGTCGCGCGGATCGCGACTGTGATTGCGATCTCGCCTGCGATCGCTCGCTGCGTCTCGTCGAGCGTGCGCTCCACGATCGCGAGCACGAGTTCGAGGCGCTGGACCTCTTGGATCAAAAAGATGTTGAGCGGCGCCTCGACACCGCCGAGCTTTGCTCGGATCGACTGCATCGCGTCGGCTTCCGAGAACCGATCGGGAATTGCGTTCGTGAGCTCCTTGCACTTGCGCAAGACAATGTCTTCCCGCGTCTCCCCTCCGCGACCGGCGCTGTGGTCTTTTGGCTGCGTCTCGAGAATCACGTTCATGAGCGACGTGACTTCCTTCACGCGGTACGTGAGGTCTGCGTTCGGGTGGAGCCCAAAGACTTCAGGCGAGTCCACTTTCGGGAACGCGCCAATGAGGCGGTGGCACTCGTCAATGTCGCTGGCGTCCGGGATGCAGTAGTTGAACAGCGGCTGCTGCTGACCAGCCCCGCCCTTCGCGACGACGTGCTCGGGCGAGAACGAGAACGCGCTGTTGAGCACCGTCGGGTTGAACCACGCTTCGCAGTACGCCTTGAAGAGCCGCCGGTCCATCTTGTCAGTGATCCGCCCGCCGTAGTGCACTTCCGCGACCATGTACTGCACCGTG
The DNA here is from genome assembly GCA_023334115.1 of Globisporangium megalacanthum. Taxonomy (NCBI): domain Eukaryota; phylum Oomycota; class Peronosporomycetes; order Pythiales; family Pythiaceae; genus Globisporangium; species Globisporangium megalacanthum. Next base: position 14,855 of record JAASGD010000752.1, on the reverse strand, counting down.
GCCCACGAGAGCGTCGACGTGTACAAGTGGCGCTCGAGGAAGCTGATCGCAGCGCTCAGGTCGCTCGAGTTGAACTCGTACGGGACCCCAAAGCCCAGAGCGCCAAACTTGCGCCGCTCTTGGACGACCGAGTGGAGGAAGCAGAGCACGAAGAGCAGACTCCGCCACTGCGTGCTCTCGATGCGGTCGAGCTTGTCCTGGTCCACGAGCACCGTGTACGAGCGCAGCATCCCGGCTCGGAGCCCCGCCGGTGGCTCGTTCGTCACTTTCGTGCACTTGTGCAGCAGCGCGATCGGGAAGCGCGCGTGTGGCTCCGAGGTGAGGAAGAGCCGGAAGTCTGCTGCAGCGCTCTCTCTCGCCTTCCCGAGCACGTCCTCCATCGACTCCATGTACTCGAGTCCGAGGTGGCAGTTCTGCAGGAGCACCCACGAGCCGTTGAGCATCGCAGCGCTGATCGCTCTCGCGGCCACTGTCTCCTGTCCCTCGCCCATGGAGATCGACTGGACGCTCTGCCGCTTCTTCCGCGCAAAGAGCTCGACGGCTTCCGTCGGGTCCGCACCGGGGGACAGCAAGTACAACACGGGTGTCTCGGGTGCCATCTCGTTGAACACGCTCTCGACCGTGTCCGTGACGGCCTCCGTGAACCTCGGTCCCATGGCAGGGAGCTTTGCGAGGCTCGAGCTGCTCGCGCCTTCGACAAACTCGAGCGATCGGAGGAAGTCGTGAACGGCCGGGATCGTCCGGTCTTCGCGCAGCGAGCGAACGAGAAGGAGGCGGTGAAAGTGGAGGTTCGCAGTCATCGAGCGTGGGTCGAAGAGGACGCTCTCGTAGTCGGGGAGCGGCAGCCGCTCCGGCTCGTTGTCCTCGTACCACTTCTTCCAGAAGCTCTCGCTCCGCTCGAGGTCGGTCGGGAGGTTGCGCAAGTGCGGCTTCTCGCTCGCAATCTGCACTGCGTTCAGCCACGCCTGGTTCGTCATCCACGCAAACGGCTTGGGCTGGTCCGCCGAGAGCTTCCGTGACGCTCCTGCTTTCAAGAAGAGCGTAATGTCCGAAGTACTGACGCACTCGGCGGTCACGAGGATCTTGAGTGCGATCATGAGCACGAAGCTCAGCTTGTCCTTCTCGTACAAGCCCCGGTTGATGTACCGGTACACAACGTACGTCAGCGTGTCGATGACGTTGCTTACGCGCTTGGACACGAGCGACGAGCGCTCAGACGCGTCGATCGCCTGCTTGAAGAGCACGAGGAACTGGTCGAGCGAGGTCTGGTACATGGCGTTCACGACTGCGAACTCGACAATGCCAAAGTAGAGCACAGAGCCCCTTGTCGCGACTGGGCGGTAGTGTTCACGCTTCTCGTCGATCCCTTTCTTCACGTCTTCCGCCGCCACGATCTTGTCGTTCACCTCGGTCGCTTTGAGCTTCGTGCTCGCGAGCACGCTGATGAGGTCCACGTCGTCAAGGAGGTTCCCAGTGTTTGCAGACAGCCGGTCGAGCAAGAGCGCGTCGAGTGCGAGCAGCGCTTTCGTGTTCGTGTTCAAGTCGGTCTGGACACGCAGGAGCTGCTCTTCGAGCGACTTTTGTTCTTTCTGGATCACGCGCGCAAGTAGCTGCTCTTCGAGCCCTCGCTGCGTCACAGTAAAGTCCACGACCATCGTCCGCGCCTGGAGCTCGGGTGAGAAGTGTGGGTTCGGCAGCCGCGTGGTCAAGTACAGACGGAAGTTATCGTTGTACTCGCAGACGCGGTCGAGGATGCTCACGAACTTGGTCTTGGCCTTCACGACAATGTTCTTGTCGAGGAGAGTGGTCAAGATTGGGTCCACGTCTTGGTCGACGCCGTCGAGCACGAGTGCGCGGCCTTCGCTCACGCAGAACTCGAGTTGGTCCCGCAGCTTCGGACTCGAGATGGCGACGACGCCGAACGACGGCAGGTGCTCCTGCTCGCGGCTCAGCACCCACGCGAGCGCTTGGCCCTGTGGGTCGATCAGGAGCGGGAACCGGGCGGCGCGTGCGACGAGGATCCCGTTCTGGACCGAGAGCGGGTCCGACGGCAGGCCTTGCATGCTCCAGTCGCTGATCACGCCCGGGTCGGCCAAGAACGCGTCCAGCGAGAAGTCGGCTGTGAGCGGGATGTGCTTGCTTGCGAGCTCCTGTGGGATGCGTGTGAGCACCAGCAGGTCGCGGTACTCGCGGTTGAACGGGCCGCCGTAGCACAAGAACGCGGACGCGAGCGCGCAGTCGCCCACGAGGTGCGTCTTGCGCTCGACGAAGCGGTTCGAGTCGTCGGTCCAGCGCAGCTTCTCACCACCGAGGCCGTTGATGAGCGCGGTCGCTTGTTCCATCTTCTTCTTCGTCGCGTGCGCGTACTCTTCGACTTTGGCCTTCTCCTCCATCTGCGCCTGGAAGGCTTCTTGAAGGCGCGTGAGCACAGCCTGGCACTTGACGAGCTTCTCTTCAGAGGACTGGAGACTCGCTTGCGCCGCCTCGAACTTGCCTTCTGCGATCCGGAGCGCTTCGAGCTTGGGCTTCACGACCTTGGACGCTTCGTGGTACATGCTCATGGCCTTGACCCAACAGAAGAGCCCCTCGGCTGCTTTCGACGCGTTCTTGGCCACGGGTGCGGAGAAGCCTTCGAGGTCCATGTACGGCGCCATGAGCTCGAGCGTCTCGTCGTTGATGTTGTCTTTCTGGTGCTTGGAGAAGTAGAAGATGTTCTGCAGGAACCGCATGTCGGCGAGCATCCCCGACTTGACGACCTGGAACGAGTCGAGGACAAAGTCGAACGACTTCTTGTCCTTCCCGACGCCGAGTGTGATTGGCGATCGCTCGATCTTGAGCATCGGCATCATCTGGAGAATCGCGACACAGTCAAAGATGAGCTTGATAATGTCACCGGGCTTCGCGAGCTTCTTGAGCTCGTTCAGGTCGTTCGGCTTGATACTACTCGCTGCACGCTCGGCCTCGTCGAGGAACGGCTGCGCTTTCTTCAAGTCTTCTTCCGCGTCCTCCTTTTCTTTCAGAATGACAGTCGCGTCCGCCTCGCACTGCTCCTTGATCTTCTGCACAATGTCGTTCTCTTTCTTCGCTTCGAGCGACTTGACCTGGAGCGTCTCGAGCATCTTGTTGGCGGCCGCTTCAGCCACGACGAGCTTCGATTCTTCTTCTTTCAGCACGACTTTCATCTTCTCGACGTCCTGCGCACCTTGGACGAGCTTCTGCAAGCCAATGTTGATCGCGCTCTCGTTGCGGTTGATCTCGCTGAGCTTCTCGCTATACAGCGTCTTGTAGAGCGCGAGGAAGTGGAGAAACGAACGCGGCGTCTGGAACACGTGGCGTCGCATCTTGGCAAAGTACTCGCCGCACGTCTCAACGACCACTTGGTGGATCCGGCCCATCTGAGCGACGAGACTCTCTTTCACGGTCGCAGAGGCTTCGATCGGAAAGCTCTCCAAGTACCCATTACTCACAGCCACCAGCGCTTCCTCTGGCCACGGCAAGAACCAGTCGAGCGTGCACCCGCTGATCAGGTTCGGGAACTCGCGGCATCGGTCCGCAAAGCTCTTGCTCACGGGCGAGAGACACAGGAGCAAGTGCAGGTTCCGCCGTACACGGTCAAAGAAGAACCGAATGAGGTTGTCGATCGTGTCGGGGAGCTCTGGGTGGGTCTTTTGCATCACATTCCGCAGCTCGCTTGCCATAACCGTGAGCTCGTCTCGAGGGAAGAGCCCTGGGACCTCCCCTGTCGCAAGGAGCGAGTTGATCTGCTCTAGGAATGACTCGTCCTTGATCTCGGCTTCTGTGATGAGGAACGACACGCCTTTGCCCACTTGGCCTGCGAGCTTGAACAGCGACCGAAGGTCGTCTAGGAACGAGACGAGGTTGTACGTCTTGGTGATCGTGATCTGGAACACGTGGTAGCCTGCGATAATAGACGCGAGGCGAGCGAGCGACTGCTTCCCAGACCCGCCGACGCCCACGAGCATCATGTGGTTCTGCGGCATCCCGAGCACGCGGGAGATGCGCACGAGGTGCATCAGAGCCTCGTCAAAGAGGATGAGTGAGAGCTTCTTGTCTGGGTTCTCCTTGTTGAACTGCTGCAAGAGCTGCTCCGTTCGTGCGCGCACGATATGAATGCTCGCAGCGTTCTCGTAGTACTTTGGCGCGTCCTCCACGACTTCGCCGTACTCGTCGACGACAGCTTCTCGGAGAAAGTCGACAAAGACCGCGTGCGGATCGGCTTTCTCCTTCGTCGACGGCTTGGGTAGGACCGAGTCGACTATCAGTGCGATCTCGTCTCGAAACCGGTGCTTGTCCTCGACCGAGACAAGGCGGTCGCTGAATACACGCTCGCTCTCATGGCGCCAGAGCCGCACGAGCGCGCGCTCGGACGTGATGCTGTCGAGCGGCGCTCGCATGATACCCTGGTAGCACCGACTGAGCTCGCGCATGCTGAAGAAGTAGTGGAACTTCTGGGGCGTCGGGAGCATCGCTTTGCGCATCCACATCCAGAGGTGGCTCGACGCTGCCGCGAGTCGGGACGCGACCTCCAAGATCACCTTGCGTGCGCTATTGTCGATGTCGTTGAAGCGCCAGCGCACCATCTGTCCGTAGATGGCTTCCACGAGCTCGGTCGTTGGCGACAGGATGTTGAGGACCACAAAGTGCCGCTTCAATCGGTTCGGGATGTCGTTCTTGCCGCCCTTCGGGTGGCTCATGGCTGCTATGTACCGGAGGTCTTCGATCGCCTTGATGTCGCCGCGCTTGTCCTTGTCCAGGAAGCACAACGTACTGGTTTCGATGAGTTGGCGCACGACTTCGAGCGTTGGCTGGTCCATCCACTCGTTCAGCGCTGGCATGGACAAGTCGTCCAAGAAGAACGTGAGCTTCTTCCCGTTCGCGGGACCGAACGTCTTGCCCCCGCGCTTCTCCAGCTCCGTCTCGATCACCGACTGGAAACCGCCAGGTTGGCTGGCACCCGAGAAGATGACGTTCTTGAAGATCTGGCCGTCTGCACTGCGTCGGCTTTCGCAGAACAGCCGCGCGATCGTCGACTTGCCTGTGCCCGTTTCGCCCATGAGCATGACTGGGAACTGACACGCGTGCAGGTGATCCATCAAGTACAGCGAGCGGGCCGTGTCCGTGTTGGGGATGATGAGGCTCGCGACGTTGTCCGTGCTCGCAAGCAGGTTCTCACTCGCTTCACACGTCCACTTCTCCCACTCGAGCGCCGACGAGTGCAGGAAGTGGTCGTAGATTGTCGCGCTCCGGTCGCTGTCGCCGCTCTTGGGGAACGCGGGCGACTTGTCGCTCAAGTACTGGCTCAACTTCACGCGGTCGTCGAGGTCGAGGACGCCGCCGACCGCCCATGACAGCGCGAAGGCAAAGAGCCGCTCAAGCTCAAGCTCTAGATCCGCGCCTGACTCGCTCAGCTCGCAGCTCTGCAGCAGACTGTGGAGCAGGTTCAGACACGACTGCATGAGTGCGACACGCGGTAGGGAGAGCACAGGGCGGCAATGCTTGCTGATGAACTCGAACAAGTGGCCTGGACCGCCGCCGCCACCAGCGTGCGACGAACAGGTCCCCACCATCTGCGCCACACACGTGCGCAAGTGGTCGCACTGCTGCTCAGGACGCGTGAGCAACCAGCCGTGCACGACCGGCTCCCAGTCGAGGTCGGTCTCGCTCACGTAGATGATACCAGCGCGCGACACGGTCGCGGGGGACGCGTTGCGCAGGTCCTCGACCTCGAACATGAGCTTGCAATTCTCAGTCATGGGGACGCGGTCGCCGTTCGCGAGCGTCAAGATCTTGTTGTCGTCCAGTACGGTGTTGAGGTTCTCGATCCAGACCGCGTCCACGGGACCGTCGCACACGATCCACGACACATCTTTGCGCGTTCGGTCGTTGAACTTGGCCCAAATGGCTGCGAAGACGCCGTCAACCCACTCGCCCGACAGCTTGTCCGTCTCGCCAAACATCTCTTCTGGGCGAATCGCCTTTGGGTTCATCCGGATCTGCCGGTGGGGCGTCTTTGTCTGCGTGCTGAGCGCCGACTGGAGCGTGCGGAAGATCTCGGACTTGCCCGAGCCCGCGGGTCCGACGAGGATGATGCCGTGTCGGACGATCGTCGTGTCGTAGAACTGCAGCACCTTTGTCATCCACGTCAGGCTCTCAACACGGCTGTTCTTCGCGAGCACACGTGAGATTGCGCCGGCAATCTCGACGTTCTGGCTCGACGGGTGCTGCTCAACACCAGGGAAGATGTCGCGCAGGAGCGAGAGGAAGATCGGGATGTCCTGCGCCACGAGCTTCGAGAGGTTCATGTCCCGCAACGTTGTCATGAGCAGCAGCTCTTCGTTCGCCATGAGATTATTGCGCTTCGTCGTGCCGGCCGTGCGGAGCACCGAGAGGATATTGCGCAACCCAAAGTCGTAGTGCCGCTGCTTCGAGAGTTGCTCCTCACAGATGTTGTACAGCGTCTTGAACTTGCGCGCGAGCTCTGCGAACGAGTCGTAGCCAACAGAGCAGAGCTTGACTTTCATGATGATCTCCCGGTCCGGCACCATCATCGACACGCCACGAAAGAGCGCTTTGAGGTTCTCGGGCAGCTCCTGGCGGCCTTGGTAGCCCGGGTTCATCGTGATGAAGTACGCCACGTCTTGGTTCAGCGCGATTGGCTGCGGGTCGCCTGGGAACGCGAACGACGCGCTCTGGAGCCGTTTCGCATTCGTGATTGCGAGCACTTGCTGGGCCACGACGGAGAGCACTGGGAGCTCGATGCGGTTGAACTCGTCGAAACAGCCCCAGAGCCCGCCTTGGCACAGCCCTTTGAAGATCTTGGCCATGTCCGAGTACCGCTGTTGGTCCGTGCAGTTCGTGACAATGACGTACACGCCGAGGCTGCGGCCGAGGTCTTTTACAGTCTCGGTCTTGCCCGTGCCTGCGGGCCCTGCCGGTGCGCCGCCAAGGTGCATCCCGAGCGCTTGGGAGAGGGTGATGTACGCGCGATCAGTGAGCGGTGTGATCACGAGCCGCTCCTTGCAGCCGAGGTACTCGAACGAGTACTTGAAGTCGACGTCGCAGATCGAGATAAGACACGCGTCGGCGCCGACGCTGTCGCTCGCAGGCGACGGCTTCCAGTAGAACCGCGCCTGTTTGAGCCACTCAAAGTCGTTCGCGTCCATGACTTTCTTCTCCTTGTAGAGGCGACAGAGGTCGAGGAAGCAGTCGCGCTGGTGCACCTGGATCGTGATGAGCGTCTCCACCTTCGTGCGTGTCATTTTCGTGCCGAGATCGGTCAAGCACCAAGACGAGAGCTCCGAGAGCATCGCGCTGTGCTTCTTCGCAGCCTGCTGCATCACGCCTTTCGTCGACCGGCACTTCTGTAGCGCGTCTTGGCACTCGGCAGTCCAGCTCAGCTGGATCCCAAGCAGCGCGAACTGTCCGCAGTACTTGGACACAAAGTCTCGCAGCGACCCGGAGGTACACTCGGCCGCGGCACTGCGGCAGATCGCCTTCATCGTCACGCGCATCTCGCGCTCGAGCGTACGCAGCCAGTCCTCAATGTTGCCGTCTGCGACCACAGGGGTCGCGAGTGCGATCACCTCTTCGTCGCTACCGACAAGCGACTTGAACTTGAGAATCTTGCGCCGGTCGCCTGTCGGCTTGTCCTCGTGCACCACCTGGTCGATGCTGTCAAAGATCTTTTCGTAGTACTGCTGCACAGCTGTCGGGTCCGACCCGCGCGACAGAATGAGCAGCAGCAGCGGGTTCGACACGAAGTAGAACCGCGGGAACTTCTTCCGCTTCTGCTCCAAGTACCCCTCGAGCGACTTCTGGCACTTCTCGAGCTCGCCGAACAGGACCGGCAGCGTCGTGCGCAGCAGCTCGTTCGAGCAGCACGCGACCACGAAGCCGATCTCGGACGCCTTGGTCATTACTTTGATCCAGTCCTTGTCGATCTTGGCGAACTTCTTGGCCTCGAGCGGCATCTGCTTGGCGATGTCGCCTCCCGTGAACACGGACTCGAGCGACATCCAGAGCGTCTGGACCTTGATCCAGAGCTCCAGGACGTCTGCCGTATCCGAGAGCTGCGCCAACTTCCCCTGCACGCCGTCCTTGAAGTACACGACGTGGCGCATACTGAGCATGGCCTGGAGCTGCAGTTGACTGTCTTCGAGGTCTTCGATCACGACGCCGTAGCCTTTCAAGATCGGGACGTTGCGTGATCGCCACTCACCAAACTCGAACGACGTACCCGCCCACCGCTCCTTGATGTCCTTGATCTTGTTCTCGATCTGGAGCTGCTTCTGTGCGCTCTCGCAGATGTTCTCCACCTCTTCTTTCCACGTCAACAGCCGCACCGCGACAATGTCCTGGAACCGGAAGCTCTCGCTCTCGACCGGCAAGTGCTGGCCACACGTGCGCATGAGTTCTTCCCAGTGTCGCGGCTTAATGCTTTCGCGACTGAGCTCGCGTACGAGCGGCAGCATGTCGAGGAATTCGTTGATGTCTTTCCGGAGGATGTGGTACGCCTCCCACTCACACAGCTTCTTGGGCATCTTCTTGCACCGCATGTCGAAGCCGCCGAACGTGTCGCCCATGCGCTGGATGTTGGCGCCCACGTGACTCCACGCAATCGCTTTAAATTCCTCCATAGTATTCACGACGTCCATGTACAAGCCGTAGAGCTGGTCGAGCAGCGCCAGCTCTTTCTTTGTGCGCACGAGCTCGGGGTACTCAGTCGTCCGCATCCCAAAGAGCTCTTCGCCGGCCGAGTACACTTCGAGCTTCCGCTCGCGCGTCAGCATCAGGTCCTTGAAGCGTTTCAGCCGCTCCACCGCCTCGGCCGGCTGGAGCCCCGACACCATCGGGCCGTTCTCGTTGTAGTCGCACCGGAACTGGAGGATATCGACCTGGAAGTCCTTCACGTCCTTGATGAGCTGTTTCTTGAACACGCCTTGCACGTCCGAGAGGTTGTCCGTCACTTCCTCTGCGTAGTCGACGAGTTTCCGCCACGAGCTCCGGATCACGCTCTTCTGGTCCATTTCTTCCTTGTCCATGTACCCACCAGGGAGGAAGTGTTCGAGCATCTCGTACATGTCGGTGATCGGGTTGATCTCCATCTCGATCGCTGACTCACGTTCGCGGATCTCTTTCAGCACGCCCATGACGAACCGGAGCGAGTCGAGCGAATCCACGTGCGTCGCGAGCTTGATGGTCGTCACGCGGACGTACTCCATCAAGTTGGTCAGCGCCGACCGCGCCTGGTGGTGCACCTTGTCCGAGTACTGGACTTTCCACTGTCGGCACTCGTTGCGCAGCTGGAGCTTGAGATTCTTCGTGTTGAGCGAGAGGACGGCGATGTTGTGCACCGGCGCAATGTGGTTGATCTCGGCCTCGACGCTCATGAAGTTCCGAAGCTCGTTCTCAAAGTCCTGGATGAGCGGGTTGCGCTTCATGAACTGGTTGTACCGGAACTCCATGTCCTCTTTCCAGAGCCAGTCGTACTTCTTGAACGCCGCGAGGTACTCGTGCACCTGGTTCTTCGTGCCGTGCAGCGCGCCCGTGAGCAGGATCGCGACTTTGATGATCTCCGTGTCGCACCCGAGCTTCTCGAAGAGGCTCACGCGCGTGTGCTCTGGGTGGATGTGCTGCTGACCCCACTCGTAGAGGCTCTTGGGGCACTTGAGAACCGCAACTGCGGACCGGTTGATTGCTCGCTGGATGTCGTCCAGTGACGGACTCAACCGTACGGACGGTACAGAGAGCTGGACGTCAACTTCGAAGAACGGGCGTTCGAGGAAGAGGAACCCTGTCCCCGCCTTGGAGCACACGCGCTTCTTGATCGCGTCGAGCGACTGTTTCGTGCAGTTGAGCAATGCGCGGTAGAAGAGGTGTTTGTAGTGGCTGCGGAACGCGGCCATGGCCTCCTGGTCGCACAGGATCCGCTCGCTATGCTCGTCTGGGACTGTCGTCATCGCGGAAGAGCCAATGAGCGACGCCGACGTCCCCATGGGCGACGCTGGTAGCGTGATGATCGACACTGACGGCACAGCATCAAGTGCGTAGTCGCACAGCAACCGGAGGACGTCCTCGACTGCGTTCTCGATCTCGACGTTCTTGGCGCTGAGAAGGACGGTGACGGTGCCCACGTGCTTCTCTTGGATCCGGACAAAGTCGTCGAGCGCAAACGACTGGTCGGTCGGGAGGTACACGAGCGAAGCGCGCGAGACGACCTTGAGGTTCTTCTCGATGCGGTTCTCGATGATGTCGTACACGTTGTTGATGAGCTCTTCGAGGCGTTGGAGCCCAAAGTGGGCCTGCATCTTGTACGCGTCAATGTTCATGCTCGTCCACGTGAGTGTGACCATCCCCGGCCGGAGCTTCTGCTGCAAGTCCTCCAAGTGCGGCTTCAAGAGCATCGCGGTCACGGGGATGATCTTGGACGTCACGCGGTCGTACTCTTTCAGTGTGTACGTTAGATCGTTGTAGTACATCTTGAACTTGTCCTCTTGGAGCATGACCATCTTGGCGTTCTCAGGCACTTCGATCCCCATCCGGTCGAGGCACTTGGCTTCGCGGATAAGCTGGAGGATCTCCTTGTCGAAGTTCACGTACAGCTTCGCCGTCTCGGGGTGTCGGATGATTAGCGTCGCGTGCAGTCCGGCCTTTGCTGTTTCGACTGACCGGCACCACGCTTCGTACCACAGGTACTCGAACGCCACGAGCGTCCGCGCGACCTTATTGTACATCTTGATGATCTTCTTCGAGTCCTTCGTCGACAGGACGGTCGGGTTGCTCTCGAACTTGCGCATGGGCTCCTCGATGCGACGCAGGAGGTGGCGCGACCAGAGGATGTTCCCAGCGACCGGCGGCAGGTTCCGTGCAATCGGCGGGTCGTGGCGGTACTTCTCGTAGATGTCCTGCACGTTCGTGAGGTCGAGACCGTAGTTGTGGAAGATGACAGTGAACTTCGAGTCCAAGTCAGTCCGGAGACTCTCGCGCTGCAGGATCGACTGGAACTGCTTGAGCAGAATCAGCGACTGCTCGATGCTCGTGATGCTGTCGAAGCTCACGTTGATGAACTGCTGCAACGACGCCTCGAGGTCCGAGATCTGGATGTTGAACTCGACGTAGTCGCGGTCGAACTTGTTGTTGTGGAAGTCGAGGAGGTCGTGTTTGTTCGCTTTGAACTCGCGGATGATCGCGTTGAAGGACGTGAGGAGCGTGTCCATGCCTTCGAGCGAGTGCAGCGCGAGCGACCGGAACTGGTGGATCGTACTGAACATGTCGATGAGCTTCACGACGCGGCGACAGAAGAGGTCGAACTTGCCAAAGATCTGCGTCTCGCTAAAGTCAAACTGCTTCCCTTTCGGCATCGTCAGGAGCTTGTCCTTTGTGAGTCGGTACTGCTCTTGGTACGCTTCGTTGAGCTTCAAGCACGCCTCGAGGTCGACGAGGAGCGCTTCGGGATCTTTCGCCCAGATACTCTCGGGCAGCTCTTTGCCAAGGATGTTCTTCTTGCACAGCGCGATCATCTGGTTCGTGATCTTCATGAACAGCTTCGTCATGCGCTCAGTCGTGTTGTAATACCGTGCGATAGTGTGGATCATCTTGACCGAGTTCATGAGCGCTGGCAATGCGTCGACCACAGACCCGGGCGTTCCCGTGTACAACGGCTCAATGAACCGCTCGAGTGTCGCGAGGTACTTGACGTTGTCCTTCGCTTCGTTCGACGCCTCCGTGATGTCCGTGTCGATCTGCTTCCACTGTCGCAGCAGCGGTCCGATGCTGAGCTTGTCGAGCGCACCGTCCTGCACCTTCGACACGACACTCAGCACACCCGTCACCAGCTTGCACTCCTTGGACTTGAGCTGCTCCGTGATGCCCATGAGCCGCTGCAGTCGGCGCTTCCAGTACTCGAGCTCCGTGTCTGGTCCGGCGTCGTGCGACTCCCAGCGTCCTTGGTCGTGGTCTTCGAGGTACGCTTCCGTCTGCTTGCACCAGTCCTGCACGAGGTCTACAAAGTGGTACACCGCGCTGTCGTCCGACGCCAGGCGCGTGAGGCTCCGCGAGTCGCTCGCGTCGAAGCGCTTGTCGGGCTTGCGCAGGTCCAGTCCTGTGTTCATCGCTTTGAGGTTCTCCTGGATGTCCACGACGAACGACCGGAGGCCGTGCATGAACTCGTTGCGAGACTCGCTCTCGGCTTTCCCCCACTCGGTCTCCTCGCGGCTCGTGAGGAGCGGCACGAAGAGCTGCGACAGCACCGTCTCGACTGAGAGGAGCACGGACGGGTCAAGCACACCGTAGCCGAGCAAGTGGTCGTTTGCGAGCGCTGGGTCGAGGCTGAAGGCTCCCGTCACACTGCTGCTGGTATCGAAGGTTTCTGGGCCCACAGTGCCTGGGATGCTGAGCCCACTCGCAGTTGTATCGACACCAGCAGCAGTGCTGGCAGTGTCCCTGGGCACTTTGACGAAGTAGAGCGCTCGGCCACGTAGTGGCTCTTCAAGCCCGTCGGTGATGAAGAGTTCGCGACGGCGATCTGTCGTGAGTGCAGCACCGGTGCTCTGGTCAGCGTCGTCGTCGACACTCAGTCGCTGCTGGTAGTAGAAGAAGATCTTGCGTGGTCCGTCGGCGCGGAAGAAGAGCGCGAGCTTCTCCATGCTCCGGTTCGTCTTGAGCAGCTCCTCCACCTGCGCCTCGTCCGTGAGCCCGAGCGTCGCCTGCAAGCGCTGAATGACCCAGCGATGGCGTGCCTGGAACGCCATTTCGCTCCACCTCCGCCACTGGCTCGGAAGATGCAGGTGGTAGGTAAATTCAAGGACACGGAGGACCAGGCCGTGTGGAGAGGGAGCGGAGAGAGACCCAGCGGCGAGGCGACAGGAGCTCTTGGCGCGCGTCTGTTCGAGGACCGACGTCGACTATCAAGTAAATATGGTCTTGACCTTCCTTCAGTATACTAAGCGGCCACTACTACTGGACATCAAGAATCCGTCGCCGTACTTGGTGACTCTTCGTCCATGAGTACTGTCTGCTCGGTGGACAACGTCAAGGAAACAGCAGGCGGCTGGATCATTCGGAGCTGCACAGGCGCACGTGCGCGTACGCGTTTGAGCGCTAGCTGCAGCATGCGGCGCATGCCTTCGCCTGAAGAGCACAAGAGAGAGGCCAATGAGCCAACGAAGCGTTCTACCACTGGACGCCGAGCGATCGATCACACATACCAGTCACGGTCAGACCCGACGTCGACAGGAAGGGACCGAGCAGCTCGCACAGCGGCGCTACGACGACACACTGGAACCCGTTGGGCTGCGTCTGGTGCTGCACGACAACGTCAGCTTGCTGGTCCTGGACTACGAGAGGGAGAGACAAGAGTGTCGCGTGTGAACGCACCTCCCAGGACCGCTCCACGTCTTCCAGTTCGCACAGTGCGTGGAAAACGTCGCGGCACTGCGTGATTGTGACGCGCATCAGAGGCGCGTAGAACGGGTCGGCAATGTCGACAGCCGCAACGGAGGCGGACTACAGGCGCAAGTACGCACACACGAGAGGTGAGGACGGGCTTCCTACTATATAATGAGAACCGTTGATCAGAGACGCACCTTTGCATCACCCTGTCTCCGCTGCAGTGCTGTCGCTAGCAGCTTGGCGAAGAGCGGGACGTTCGACACGAGCAACAGCGCACGGTAGCCCTCAAGCGCCACTGATACGGCGAGCTCGACGCATTCCTGTGGCGCCAAAGTCATTCAGCAATGCGCTCAATGGGCGGTGGAAGCTGTGGCGTGAGTGGACGGCTGACGCACCTCCACGCTCGCAGTCTCCACTCTCCGTCGCGCTGGAAACGGAGCCGGTAGCGTTTGAGCGACATCGCTGAACGCAATCACACACACGCGCACATGACTTGAGTTGAGCTTTTCAAGTCCAGAATTGAGTCAAATAATAGGCTTACTTATCCAGCAGCGCCGCCATGCGCGTGCTCGAGGCGGCGCATCTCGCAGCCGTCTGCTTACGCAAAGAAAGGAGACGCGTGGAGTGCAGGCTCTCGGAGAAGAGCTGTGCTGCGCTCGTCTGAGAGTCGTGGTGCTCAGAGTTGACAAGCACACGCATTGAGCGCGGTGGCAACGACGAGGTTGTGGGTGACGAGGAGCAGGATGTGGTCGTGACACTTGATAAAGTGCTGCGGGAGGATACTGTGCTGTCCGAGACCGCGAATGCTGCTAGTACTACAAGGGACGCCTGTTGCCGCCACGCAAACAGCCGTCAAGAGGACGCAGGCGACGACCGCCTCTTCGTCGACGCGAACTATTGTCTTGCGCTTACGCACCAGCGACGGCGACGGCGCGTTCGTGACGTGCTTCACGCTTCGTTGTTCTCAAAGAATCAGTTGAATGAGATCAAATGTCAACATACGGTAAGTTTCGACCTCGTTTTAGGACAACCTAGTGTACTAAAAGTGTCCTAGAGTTGCGAACCTCATGCACGTGTTGTAAAGAGTGCGGTGATATCAAGGGTGAACCCACACGCTGTCTACATACAAAATCAAGTTAACGGCACGCTGTTGAGAGAAAAACTTCAGGCTCCGAATTCATTAGACACGCTGTTCACATACAAATTTCTGTCAAATCGCACGCTGTTCAGATTATGTAGCTGTAGACTCCACCACCCAAATTCAGGACAATCCACAAACTTGCGCCACAATTTAATTGTGGCGAGCCACAATTTAATGTGGCTGGAGCCACAAGGTTGAAAAATGAACAACCGGTATTTTCACAAATTACCGATGAGCGATCTTCTTCCATTTGACATCAGCGGGCGCAAGGACATGGACGAAGACAAGCTCAAGGACGTGGTGT
>JAASGD010000751.1:0-16906 GCA_023334115.1 Globisporangium megalacanthum | reverse complement strand
CGCACGCTGGTTGCCCCCCAAAGTGCGTCCAATCCAAGTTGTCCCTATCATTTTGTCGCGTCCTAGAATAATGACTGTCACCTCAAATGACCGTCCTGAGCGACCACTTGCTCGTTTTGTACTCAAATTACATCACAAAGTAGAGCGCGTCGCGTTCTATCATCTCCCAAAAAATCACGCTCGCAAACACAGTTTTGAAGAAAAAAATCAACGATTTTCTGATGTTTTTTATCCTGTCCCTAACTTTTTGGCGCGCACTGTACTTGTCCTGCTCCGTACCGGTATTCTCACCCAACTACGGTACTCTGTACCAGCCTATCCAAGGTCCCGTAGAAATTCGAACCCGCACGTCACTGTGCAGCTGCGCCTGCTTCCCGCGCGTGCCGCTACGCCACGATCGTCGCACGTTGGCCGCTGGTCTTCACCTGGACGTCACTCGACGTCCATTACTATGGACAAACGGCACGCAGGAGTGGACGCCGAGTGAGTGCAATTTCCTCATCGTCGTGTGCGAGTTCAAACGCAACGAAGGGGACGGTTGTGTAGCCTTTGAAATCGGAAGAGTAGTGACTAACCATCGGACCACGAGATCAAGAAGCGCTGGAAAGAGGCCGAGCTACGTGCGGACGGCGACTCGGTACTCTTCTCCGAGGTCATTGACGTCCGCGTCGTGGCAGCGCAAGGTGTTGAAAGTGCCGTGTCAACCGCTGGCTCCAGTGTCCAGTGTCTCCAGCGCTCACATCCCATCCACCTCCAGTTACATAGTTCCCACCGATCTACTTGGTTCACGACTTAAACAAATGCAGTCACCAACAGCAGCTCTTGCGCCGACTCGGCATCACGTATCGCCCGTACCTGAGGACATCCACTCGGAATCCCATTCAACGACAGCAATCTCAAGCAACAGCAGCAGCAACAGCTCTGCAGTCGCTGTCGTCGGTATATCGATACCCTCACCACCTTCTTCCTCCCATCAGCGCGTTTCCGAGAGCGTAGAAGCAGCATTCTCCACGCACCAGCAAGCACGGATCGTCGTGCTCCTGATGAAGAACTAGAGCGCAGCTCCAGCCAACAGACTCATGCGCGGCGAAGTCGACTTGCTGCGACGCTTGCGAGTCGCGTGCGCTCCAGAGCAATGGAGTGTCTGGCTGGTATCATGAGGATTTGAACCGCCCTTGCGCTTGGTACTGCCTTGGCCCAAGACTCTTGGGCCAAGACAAACCTCATGATGTATCCATCTTTTTTAATGCCCAGAAGCATGTCTCCACATCAGCATCAGCAGCTTGACTAGCAGATCCACGTCATGGACGAGAGCAGCCTTCAAGACTCGCAGATCTGCGCAGGACCTTCCGCCATGCAAGAGGACGTTTGCATGAACCGTGAGACGTGATCGCGCCTGCTCCTTCTCAACGGCGCTGCATCTGGTTCGGTGCTCTGCGGCGGCGAGGAGGTTCGTGCAGTGATTTGCCTGTCAAACGGTCGGACAGTAAATTGGCGTTGCTGCGCGAGCCGAAAGAGCGGCAAGTGCTTTGCTGGACACTCGTAGAAGCCCTAGCGCTGCCACAGAGGCGAGAGCTCATGCGAATGCGGATCAGCGCTATTGGTCTCCTGTAACAGCGAGCCCCACATCTCAAGTGCTCGTCAAGTTCATCAGTTCGATTGATTCTTTCTCAACTCTGACCAAAGTCCGTTGTGTGGGGATGTGAGGCGAACACCTTTACGACGCAGCATCGGACAGATCGAGAGGAAAGGAATCCGATGGTGGTGGTGGCTGATCGCTACATTTCGCGCAAAGCAATTAGCCAACAAGCGAGGAAGTGCATGGAGCGTTCGTTGTTTGGTCAAGTGGCTCCTGTCCACTCTGCTGTGAACTGCAGGCTCGCAGAGTGAACCACAGTGGTTACCACTGCTGGTGTCCCAAGTTGGCGCTTGTGCGCACAGATTGCGAGCTGGTCAACACACGATTTCCACCAAAACGGCGCAGATTTTGCCACGAAAACGCACAGTCCGCGGCTTTTCACAGCCACAAGTCTTGCCAGTTTCAGTACTTGTACATGAACTGTACATATCGCTAATCGTGCGGTACGCGAAACGTCGACGTAGACGTGAATGAGCATGTTCGTCCGAGTGACGCTCGCGATACTGGAGAGCGCAGAGAGTCGGAAAGGAGCTCGTGGATTCGTCGGGCGCCATTTCGCAAATCTGTGTGAGAAAAAAGCTCTTTGCGCTTTGAACCCGTTGCGAAGATCGAGGGAGTTCACGTGAACGGAGGCCAACTGACCGCCTATGTCCCGTGAATCTGCCTCTGGTTCGCCTTCGGGTTGCACGAAGCCAAACACAAAGCGTTACTTTTCCTTGTGCTCCGCTCGACACGCAGCTCAGTCCGACATCAGATCGACAAGAGGCACACTAACACACACCCATGGCGTACGCGTTCTCGCCCGCGTCGTCGTCCAAGACAACGTCGACGTTCGCGTCGCCTTCGATCCGGTCAACTGCTCGGTATCCGAGCGTGCAGCTCTCGGACACGCAAGCCAAGTCCTTTCGCAACCTCGCACAAGAAGTCGTCGCGAAGACGCTCGACCAGGAGATCCGATTCCGACGCGAGGACCGCGGGGCGCTGGACGAGCGGGAGTGGAAGTTCGTACGGAGCAAAGACCGCGTCCGTGTCTACAAGCGCACAGCAGCCGCGTCCTCGTCCGCGCCTGGGGAACCCCGTCGGCCCATGGTGCTCGGTACAGGACACATTGAAGGAGCGCTCGAGGACGTACTGTACGGCTTGCACAACAAAACGACCCGCGAGATGCGGTCCGTGACGACGTTCCTGAGCAAGAGCATCCCAGACGCAGCTGTGCTCGCGACGATCGACGCCGGGACGGACGACGACCCGTTCCAATACCTCGGGATCAAGTGGCGCGTCGTGCAGACGCCGGGACCGGACCGACTCATCAAGAATCGCGACACGATCACGCTCGAGTCCATGGGCATTCGTGAAGACGCGCACGGCGTCAAGTACGGCTTCCACCTCATGCGGTCCGTGGACCATCCGCTCGACGACGACGCGTTCGACGCGGCTGCGAGCGACATTGTGCGTGGACAGGTCCTCTTTTGCTGCATCTACCGCCAGGTCTCGCCGACCGCTGTCGGGATGTTCTCGAAAGCGATCTTTGACCTCTCGGGGGAGATCGCCGGCTTTCTGTCGTACGTGACGGCGGCAGAGCTCATCCTCGGCATCTCTAAATCGCTCGAGTGCGCGGCAGCGAAGCGGCTGACGCTGCTCGCGATGCAGCGCGACGTCGACGCGTCGCAGCTCGTGCGTGTGACCGCAACGACGCGACTGTCGAACGACTTTCTCGACTTTGTTGGCGCTGGCGCAGGCGCTGTGCAGAAAGACAAGGATGCGTGCTGCGGCGTGTGCTCGAGGAAGAAGAAGCGCTACTTTCTCTCTGCACCGTTCCAGACGTGCCGGATCTGCGCGGCTGCGACGTGTGCCAAGTGCTGCGTGAAGGCGCCCGTGTTCGCCCGCCCGCGCCACGTGCGCATTGTGTGCTGCAAGGCGTGTGTGATCGAGTCGCGGAGGCTGTTTGTCGACCCACGCGACCCGCTCCCAGAGCTCGTGTTCGCGAAGTGATGGGCGAAGTAAGCGACGCGAACGTATCTGTTCGTTCAGTGAGTCAGGAGTGTCGAGTGAAAATCAAATGATTTTACAAGTACGTATCGTTCTGATTATCGAGGAGTCAGTCGTGGACACTGACAGTACAGTAGATTTCCAGTGTGAAGAGAAAAATTGATAGCTCCACGTCCTCAAATCTGCAAGCTTTTTGGCCAACAATAAAAAGTGGCGAGGTCAACTTGACACACATACACATGAACTGGTCCCACCGAAACGAGCCCGCTGTCTTCCCTCCCTCCCTTCTCCCTCTCCTCTTACGAATGCGAATCCGCATCTGCTGTGCGACTCGCCTCGTGCGTCGCCATCGTCACTGCTTTTGGGCCAGTGGCCCAGTGCGTCTGGAACTGGCTCCCATTCACAATCGGGTACGGGTCCCGTGGGTCCACCGCAATATCGCGGGACCGCACGACGCACGCTTTGCAGCACCGGATGCGAAAGTTCCGCGGCAGCGCGAGCACGAGCGGCTTGAAGTAGCAGCGCGCACACACGGGCGAGCGGCAGATGCGACAGGGCTTGCACGAGAAGCGCAGGAGCGGCGGCTTCTTGTGGCACAGCGAGCAGAGCGCTGGGCCCCGTCCGCCCCGCTCTCCGCTGCCTATTAGACTCGCGTTCGTACTCGTGCTCGTCCCAGACTGCAGACTGTCGTTCGAGTCGCGTGGGTGGCGCTTAAACGCTCGCTCGCTGTGCTCCCGGTCGCTCTGGAGCAGCAGCAGCGTCAAGCGCTTCGCCGCGCCGCAGTCTGCAGTCAGCGAGATGCTCAGGACCATGTCGGCCGACGTGTTGAACGCGAGGAGGTCCGGGAGGTCGCCCCGGAGGTCGAACGCGCCTTTGCTGTAGAAACTCACGAGGTTCGGCGCGACCTGGCGGTAGATGCAGCAGAGCATCATCTTGGCGCGCACGACGACGCTCTCGGGGTAGACGGGGAAGCCTGGGATGTCGACCGACTGGAGCAAGTGGAAGCCGTACGTTCGCCCGTCCGCGTCCGTCGCGACGCCCATGCGCTCGAGGTTGCACACGTCGCGGTCTTTAATGAGACTCCCGCCAGGTGTGCGGGCGACGCGCCACTTGAGCCCCATGTACCGGTACGGCTGGTCGTCCGAGCCGCGCTCGAGCGTCGCGAGCACCGCCGTGTCGAGGATGCTCTTGTTCACGAACGTCGTCGTCATGCGCATCTCCTCGGTCGTCTTGTGGTGGAGGCCGTAGAAGACGTTCTCGAGCGTCCCTTCCATGAACCCGACGCCGAGCACCATGGACACGAGCTCGTCGTCCGGCGTCACGCGCTTGTAGACCCGGAAGCGCTCTTTCGCTTTCACAAACTTCCAGTCCTGCGGGTTCAGCATCGCGAGCTCGCGGTACCGGTACTGGACCTCCATCGCCAGCGTCGCGGCCACCACGTCGCGTGAGAGGCGCTTGTACTCGGCCACGTCCGCATCCGAGAGCGTGACGGTCGGCACCTGGTCCGGTGGCAGTGGGAACGTCACGTTCGACGGTCCAGTCGCGCGCGCAGTGGTCCGCATCGTGTGAATGTTGTGGTAGTACCAGAAGTTCTGTGTCTGGTGCCTCCTGTGTGTGGTGCGGTCGAAATCGGCGAGTGGCGCTCGTACGAGCGTGAACTGTGGTGGTTGGAGGGTAGGAAAGGGTAAAGTAGGGGGCAAGTGTTCTCTCTCTTTGTCCAAGAGTCCTTCTTCGATCCTGTCCTTGACACTTGGAGCTTGTCCACTTTGGAGCGACGCTTCTGGGAAGCGCAAGGGGGTGCTGACAGGTGACGCCCCATCTGGTCTGGTTGCGATGCCAGCTGGCTTGCAAAGCAGTCGCGTCTATGGCCCCCAAACTACGCGCGTCAGGTCGCAGAGGCGGATTTTGGATACTGCAGAGACTGTTACTGGCTCGTTGGCGTGCACGTACCACGGACAGTCAAGTGAATCTGGGTCTGGAGCTCGTGAGTTCTGAACTCTGGTGGGCGATCCAACACAGTCAAGTTCTTCCTCTTGACACTCATCGTCGTTCCAGTGCAACGACGACCTTCAGCAGCCTTCGGTGCGACGCTGATTGACTGGCGCTCCATACTCCTGACTCAGTCGACTGGACTGACGAATCAACTTGGCATGAGTCAAGTGGATGGCGAACTTGTACAAGACATACCACAAGTGTACACGTGCCCCTACTGTAGTACAGTAGCCCCCGCCTGGGTGGTGCTATACCTACAGCTCCAGTCCCACCCGCTCCACTTGGGTCAGCGTCAGGAGCGGACAGGGCTCACGTGGGTCCACGCGCACCTCCTTGGACGCCACAACACACACTTTGCAGCACTCGATACGGAGATTCTGCGGCGTCGCGAGCACGTGCACCTTCGTCGTACACTTGCTGCACATGGGCTGACGGCAGCTCTTGCACGTCCGGTGCCGCGTCAGCAGCGACGGTCCGCGCACGCACAGAGAGCACACTGCGCTCTTTGGCACATTGTTCTTGTCAGAGCGGAGCCGGTGCCGCGTCTGTCGCTTGTCGAGCGGCCTGGACGACGTCCAGTCATCACCCTGAAGCACCAGGAACGTGAGCCGCTTCGCCATGGCGCAGTCAAGCGCCTTCGAGACGCTCAGGACACTATCAGCGAACGAATTGACGCTTCCAGCGTGGTCGAACGCGCTCTTTGTATACACAGAGACAGTGTTCGACGAGACGTGGCGGAAGATCGTGCACTGCAGCATCTTGATTCGGGTCGCGACCGTCGCGTGGAACGGCGGGAAACTCGCGACATCCACGGACTTGAGCACGTGGTAGCCGTACTGGTGACCGTGCGAGTCGATAGAGATGCCCCTGCTCTCGAGCAGACACACGTCGCGGTTCTTCACAAGATGGCTGCTGCTCGGTGTTTGGGTGACACGCCAGCTGAGCCCCATGTACCGGAACGGATCTGCGTCTGTGCCGACGTCAATGGTCGCGAGCACAGCTGCGTCGACGATGGTCTCGTGGACAAATGCCATGGTCTTGCGCATCTCTCCGGTTGTCTTGTACTGGAGCCCGTAGAGTGCGTTCTCGACCGTCCCCTCGATGATGCCAACACCAAGCACCATCGGCACGAGCGTCTCTTCTGGACTCACGCGCTTGTAGACCCGGAGACGGTCTCTGCCTTTGACGAACGTCCACTGGTGCGAGTCGAGCATGTCATTCTCGTGGATCCGGAAGGCGACCTCGTTCTCGAGCGTCTTCGCGACCACTTCGAGCGTTAAGCGGCGGTAGATCTGTGCGTCGCTGTCGCTCACGTGCACTTTCGGAAGCTTGGCTTCGGGGAGAGGGAACGCGACGATCGGCGCCGCATCTGGAGACTTGGCGTTCGATGGGATCATGCGCAGTGGTCGCTTGTGGTAGTACATTCGTGCTGGTGGCTCGCTGGTCCTAGAGGGTACTGGCGGACGTGCGCTCCTTTGTCTACGAGGGCTGTTGAGTGCGAATCCGGGAGTGGCAACCAGGTGAGCGTGGTTCGATTGTTGGTCCGATACCCACGACGAGGTACAGCGCTGAAGGCCAATGATGGCCATGTAAGAACAAAACGTACGACTACTCTCACACCCGCGGTCCACGCTGTCGTGGTACTCCCACCGTGGTAGTCTCTGATACGATGCACCTCTTGCGAAGTCATTGGAGTGATTCATAGGTCCACAGCGTCGGCGCGATACAAACTGTACTGGTGCGTGGGGAATCCAGTCTGGATCAGACTCGAGCCAGTTGGCGGGACCGAGAGAACAGGTTAGAGTGCCGAAGCCCTCAAGACTTGCGACGTCAGTTTCGGTTCTTCGTTAGGGTGAGGCATTGAAGTGCAAGTCCCGCACAACCCACGCAGCCTCACGAAGTCGTCCCGTGCCATCAGAAAGCAAAGGGACCTTGAACCAAACCACGAAAGAGCGGGCTCGCACTGGTGGTCCATCTCGACAAACTAGCGTCCGAGGCGTCGATTGCTCGGATTGACAAGGGGCTAACTCTAACTCTTGCCTGCTTGCTTCCCTCTCTGCTCGAGTCGGACACAAGAAGAAGCCTCGACAGAAGGACGACGACAATGATCTCCATCTGATTGTCAGATACCGCGAATGAGCAAGCCCAAGAGCCACCGTCGGCCTCTCTCCTCCGCTCCTCACGCACTCTTTCTCGTTGATTCGAACACTGTAATGTCTCGCTACCGCAAGCCCTCGCTCTCGTTCAGTTCGATGAGCGGGTACGGCTCGCGCGGGTCCACTGGGAACTCGCGCGACTTGACGACGCACGAGATGCAGCACAAAACGCGGACACTGTGCGGCGTCGCCAGGACGTGGGCCTTGACGAAGCACTTGGTGCACACGACTGCGGAGCAGATCACGCACGACCGACAGGACCCATTAAGCACCGACGGGTGCCGAGCACACACTTGACACGTGGCGTTCCGGACCACGTCCTTGTCAGACTGGAGGAGGCTCCGCTTCCTACTGCGACTTGGGGAGGAGCTGGGCGTCCTGTCGTTCCGCTGCAGTACCATGGACGTGAGCCGCTTCGCGGTCGCGCAGTCGACGGACTTGGAGATGCTCAGGACCATGTCTGCGGACGTATTGAAGCCAATGAACGTCGGCAAGCCGCCTTTGAGGTCGAACATGCCGATACTAAAGAACCCCACGACGTTCGGCTCGACCTGCCGGAAGATACAGCACAGCATCATCTGTGCGCGGACAACGACGGTCTCTGTAAACGGGGGAAAGCTCGCGACGTCCACGGACTTGAGCACTTGGTAGCCGTACTTGTGGCCCCGCGCGTCGGTCGAGAGGCCCATGCTCTCGAGGTTGCACACGTCGCGGTTCTTCACGAGGTGGCCGCCCGGCGTGCGGGCGACGCGCCACTTGAGCCCCAAGTACCGGAACGGGTCGTCAGCTGTGCCGACTTCGAGGTTCGCGAGCACGGCGGCGTCGAGGATGTTGGGGTTAATGTATGCGGACGTCGTGCGCATTTCGAGCGTTGTCTTGTGGTGGAGACCGTAGAGTGCGTTCTCGATCGTGCCCTCGATAAAGCCGACACCGAGGACTCTGGGTGCGAGCTTATCCCTCGCGTTCGCAGTGCGCTTGTACACTCGCATGCGCTCTTTCGCTTTCACGAACTTCCAGCGCCGCGAGTCGAGCGTCTCGCTCTCTTCGTAGCGGAACGCCATCTCTTTCGCGAGCGTGTTTGTCACGAGTTCGTGCGTGAGATTGCGGTAGCTTCTCACTTCGCTCTCGCTCAGCTCCACTGTCGGGATCCGGTCATCTGGCAGTGGGAACGAGTCGCCTGCGCCTGGGACGAGAGCTGCAGCGGCGCTCGTGCTCTTGGGTCTCAGGTGGGCCATACTTGATGGGGATGATGACCGTTCGACGTCTGGACGTACACACAAGAGCAGCTTGGCTGAGACGTCCACGCACGCGTCGCCCAGTGATGTCAATGCGTTCTGACGCGCCCGCAGAGAGCTGGTGAGTCGATTGCCAACTGAGTTTTGCCCTCACAGTGGCCATGCTGGAAGCCAATCGAGCGCTTGTGGACTGGCCGCATCCACACCATGACAAGACTCTGAGAGTGAGAAGGGAAGAGAGAGCGAGAGCGCCAAAAGGAGGGGTCACACGAAAACACCTGCATTGGTGGTTCGTGGACCTCACCCATGGACAAATGTGGCGTGATCGGAATCAGGACGCTGCTTGTGATTATTGGTGAGAGCACGTTAAACGAGGTATTATAAAATGCAAGGTTAATTTAGAAATTGAGGAGCTCTGTTTGACGTGCTTTGCCAGAAAATCAAAACACCTGCAAAATTAAAGGGAATGCATTCTTGCATGTTCATTCAACGCGCTTCCAACTGTACAATGTACTTGCTGTCTGTGCTGTGAATTCGGTGGGGAGTTCTGTTTACAAAACACAACAAATCGAGCGGGTCACCATGCGAAAACCAAGATCAGCGATTTGAAAGTGAGTCGTCCAAAACCATTTGGACGCTCGAGCTTGTCGAAGTGGAATTCAGTTGACAAATCCAAATCGAAGAATACCGGAGGTTGGTTGTTGACAAGCTCCACGACCCGAAAGCTTCTGACCAAAGTTTCAGCTTTGGTCAGGACTCCGAGAACTCCTTACTCAGACCCTGACGTAGGAGTTTTCGCGTTTAGGTCCAAATACTGTCGCCTCTAGGTCGCTGGAATACAGCCAAGGAGGCATGAGTTCCAGTGCATCGTCATATGCACAGATCCTAAGATATCGTTCATGTCGCAACGCTGGGGAATCCAAGTTGACAACCGACAAAAACTGGCTGTTGAAATGAGCATGAAAAGACGCTGTTTTCTCGTGATTCCTTAGCGGCAAATAAATCAAGACTACAGCAAGTAAATCATGACAAATGCTATAAAATCACTCAGTCGCGATCATCAAACCCAAGTAATCATGCGCACCACAACATTGCTCGGGACATCCATGGTGCCTCGCGTCGGCTTCATGGAAGGCGCGCTCGAGAACGTCTTCTACAGTCTCCACCACAGGGTGATTGAACCGAAGCGTATGACGACGACGTTCATGAGCAAGAGCATCCTCGACACCGCGGTGCTCGCGACGCTGGAGCACGGCTCGGACTGGCAGCCGTTCCGGTACATGGGCCTCAAGTGGCGCGTCGTGCGGATGCCTGGCTGGAGGCTTACCAAAGAGCGAAATGTACCAGTGGCACTGTCGGTACTGTACCATGTGGCCAAATTAAACTCACAGGATCAACAGTTCCTGAAACGTTGAAGAAGAGATCAGTTGATGATACTGGCAAATGGACCGCCATACAGTACCATAGGAAACCTTGACTGCCTCAAGCCGGGTCACACCACTCGCTTTCGCTGTTCCGCCTCGCGACAACGCGATTGCAAGCCCGGTGGCGACGACTGGCACCGCTTCTTGAGCGGCTGCAGCTTGACGCGATCGCTGGCGAGGACGCCGTCAGTGCTGACCGAGTGCCAGCCAGAGAGCTGACGGAGCGTCCGGAGCGTGTGGGTCGCGTCGTCGCGGGCCACGCGGGCTGCGTCGAGCTTGTTGACTGCGTTCACACAGTGGCGGCAGAAGAGCACCGTCTCGTGTACGAGCGGCGCTGTGGATACAACGACGCGCTGGACACACGCGACGCACGTGTGGAACCGGCAGATGCCACAGAGCAGCGACACAGTGAAGGCGCTAAAGCCCACGTCGCACACGCTACAACAACCGTCTTCTGTCTCCTCAACGGCGTTATGTGCCGCCTCGGCTTGCACACTGTCGATCGACGACTCTGTCCGTACCGGTCGGTTCGGCACTTCACGCACCATCCACGCGTACTTTTTCATGCGCGCACACAACGGTGCGTACTCACACGCCATGATTGCGTCAGCTGCTGCAGAGCGTGCAATCCGGTCCGAGACGCCACCACGGGGGTCGACAAAGCCTTTAAAGAACACGTCGACAGCCCCAGGCGTCGTGCGGGACTCGGAAAAGACGAACGCGAACGAAAGCGCCGCTCGGACGACGCCTGGGACTGCACGGCAGCCCGGGAGGTCCAACGAGTGCATCACCAGGTGCCCGACACGCGTGGTGTTGACGTCATCCTCGCCACCGTCGTGACGCACGCCAGTCGACGTGAGGTAGACAAAGTCCCGTGGCCGCACGAGCCGCCGGAGGATCGGAGCCGCGCCTTTCGCACACCATGCGACGCCCAGGTGTTCAAACGGCTCGCGCGCGCTGGGCGCTTGGAGCGTCGCGAGCGCACGGGCGTCGAGGACATCCCGGTGCATGTGGGCAGCAGCCACGCGCATCGCGCTCGTCGTCGCATTCGTGAGTCCGAGCATAACATCATCCAGCGAGCCAGCGACCGTGCCGACGCCAATCAGAATCGGCGAACACGACGGTGACGATGACGGCCGTGGGACGTGCGCAGTCCGTCGTGGGACGTACACTGTAAAGTCTGTCGGTGGTTGGGAGGTGGTGGCAGTAGCAGGAGAGCGCCGCCGGCTCTTGAGCGGCTTCCACACACGCGCGTCGAGACGCAAGAGGTACTTGACGCGGAACTCGCGGCGAGCGCTCATGGTCGCGAGCAGCAAGCGGTCTCGGCAGTCGGCAAAGCCCGCTGTCTGGTCGGCTGCAAACTTCATGGTTGGGAACGTCTCGTGCGGGAGTGGAAACATGGTGGTTGGCTGGCTGTCGAGCCGCTTGGCTTGTGGGGTGGGCGGCAAGCGGGCGAATGAATGAATGAATGGAGACCCTGGGTGGCGGATGGATGGATGGACGAATGGAAGCACACTCCTGGAAAGCGATCTGTGACGTGTGAGCTGACGGCTGGCGATGTGTGCACAAGTCACAGGAGGTCCGGCTCTGACTGGAGCGCCATATGGCTCTTCAAGATCGCGGCGGAAACCGACTTGTTGCGTCACGCTCCTTGAAAAAACCTCGAAAAAATTCGTAAGAAAACCCTGAAAAAGTTCCAACATGTGGATACTGTTGTGTTGGGTCCATGAATGGGCTTGCTCGTACTTAACTGGAAGTAGTTGTCTACACAACAAAGAGCGAGATGTACGCGTGCATGAACCAGAGGTAGCCGCACGCGAAGATCACCCGCTGCACCTGCACAGGGAAGATCACGACAATCTGCACGATGACGCCCCAGAAGCCCATGAACAGATATGGTAGCGTGAGCCAGTGCCACACTGGCCAGAGCCCGACCGAGAAGCTGCGTTGCAAAAAAAGAAGAATACACTGTGAGCCCCTCTTCGCCAGTATGCAACACGTTGGACCACTTGGGCCACCACCCAATCAACCAATTGTGACAGCATGTGACAAATGCACCACTCGACGCACCAGACGCCAGCTGCGAGCATGGACACGAGCATCCCGTGCGTGGACGTCCGCGCCGTCTCGTACGACACCTTTTCGCGCAGTAACATACTGCGGTACAACTCAATGTAGCTCCCAAAGAGCACGACGAGCGACGCGCAGCCAATGCCAGCGTGCACCCACGCGCGCTTCGCTTCCCGCGCGTACAGCAGCTCGTGCACAAACTGCGCTTCGTGAAGCCCAAAGGCTGCGACCGCGAGGAACGCGGCCGACCACACGCGGTCGAGAACGGTCTGCACCCAGCTGCGCACGTTCTTGTCGTGGCGCCGGCGTCGCGCGTGTTCGTCCAGGAGTGGCGCACTCTGCACGCTCGGGTCGAGCTCCTCCTCTGGGACAGCGGCGGCGACAGGAGGGGTGTTGTCGGAGGTCGCACCGGCATGCGGCTTGCGCGCTTTGATCTCCTGCATGTCCATCATAGCTGCTGCTCCGCTGTGTTGATGGGAATGTTGTGGTGCTCCAGTGTGGCTGTGGTGGCTGGCAGTTCTTTCGTGTGTCATGGGTGCAGGGAGAATGACGCGTCACTATTTACAGATGTACAGTATTCGACATTAATATATGTTTCTATTCATGAACAATTACATGTGATGTGTAATAAATGATGAAAGTGGAACATCACTGTAGCTCATTTTTGGTATCCGCACGCTCTGTTATCAACACGTCATGACTCCTGAATCAAGTCCCCAACACACGTCGAGGTCACTAACGCCATAGAGCTCCGATGGAGCTTCCCACGCTTCCAGCGTGCCCAGTGGCAAGTGGCAAGCGAGATGAAGTGCACGTGGGTTGATGGATGGTGAGCGGGAGGTGCGATCACACCTCTCTTCGAGCTCTCGGCTTGGAACGCGGGAGCGTGTGTTGTGGGAACTGGGAGGCTGTTGATTGCGCTTCTTGCTCATGTCGAGCAAGCCGTCTCAAGCCATTTCGAATCGCTGGAGAGAGCTGCGAGAGCAAGTGTGCGTCCTGGGCACACACGAGATACCACTGAAAGCGCTGGAATCCCGATCTTCTTCGCTCACGTGTTGATATTGCGTCACGGTGTCGGCTTCCGCTCGACCCGAGCTGAACCCAGCTCGTCTCGTAAAGTTCTGACGTCACAGACATTGATCGTGAGCTGGGCGTTGAAGTGTCCAGGCTGGAAGTCAGTCCGCCTCTGCATATTACGACGGCAGCAGTTGCTCAGCGCTGTCATCCGACCTGACACCTTGATCACATGTCGAATTCAAAGATGTCGGACTCATACAGTATCGAGTATAAATGTCCAATATATTGTGAATCTGGGCAACACGGCTGGATTCGGTGAAGCACGTGCGTGTCAACGTGTGACCAACACCTGCTTTCTATGACTGGTGACTGGCGATGATGGGGACCAGTGGTCCACTCTCTGAGCACCACGAGTTCCAACAGGATCGGATCTGGTCCTCAGCTCCGTTCCTCCACGAGTGAGCCGCTCACTCCCGTTTCTGCAGCAACAGCACCACGCACGCACTGGACGACCGACAGTCGCTCGCCTCCTTCACAGCGCCCACCCCACGATGGGCGCCGACTTCCCACTGCCACGCAGCGAGCTGCCAACGCTCGACGTGTCCCCACGCCAGCACGCAGAGGCGAAGGAGCTCGCAGCCCACATGCTCGCGAGCACAGTGAGCGCATTCGAGGCATTCACATACCGCGACGAGAACCACGTCGACACGCACGTGTGGAAGCCAATTGGCTCGCGTGACCGCCTCCGGCTGTACAAACAGCGCGACGGCGAGTCGACCCCCGCTGCTGTGAGTCCACTGTCGCGTCTCAGCGCTATGCGGGAGCTCCCCCGCGAAGCCGTCGCAGCGGCAGCGGACCCTGGCTCGCTCCTCCTCACAGGCGACTGGCCTGGGCGCATGGAGAACGCCATGTTTGCAGTCGCAACGCAATCGCAAGAAGAGCTCGCACTCGTCGTGACGTTCCTCCACGAAGACGTCGCGGACTGTGCGATCTTACACACAATGGACGGCCCGACACCGGACCAGCCGTACCACTTTCTAGGCTACAAGTTCTTTGTGCGCAAGTCCCCGACCACTGCACACTTGGTCCGCAATCGCGACAGCGTGTACTTGGAAGCGTGCGGCACAACGACAACGTCGACGGGTGAAGTGATTGGGTACCACATCATGCACTCCGTCGACGTCCCGGGCTTCCCCGACCTCACGCGTCGGAACTCAGTGCGCACGCGCCAGTCAGTACGGTACATCTACCGCCAGCACCCCACGAGGAACAACGTGGTTGAGATCTTTATGCTCGGGAGTCTCAACATCGCAGGGACCCTCGGCGGCATTGGCCCCGTCTCGACGTTCTTCACCGCAGACTCGCTCTTTGGCATCACACGACTCGTGGATTGCGCTGAAGCGAAGCGGCTGACACAACGTGTACGCGAGCGCCAGCGTTGCCTTGAGCTCCCAACCGCGGCGAAAGCGCTGCCTGTCGACTGTTGTTCGCTCTGTCGCACGCGTAAGAAGCGGTTCACGACTGTCGCGCTCTCGGAGTGTCTCGCGTGCGGCCAGTTTGTGTGTCAGCGCTGCTGGCTCCACAAGAAGATCTTTACCAGCGACGGCGTCCTCGGCCGCTTCCACAAGGTCTGCGTCTGCAAGACGTGCGTGCTGGACGCGAACGCGACCGACGCTCTCGACCCGATCCACGTCAGTCTCTCACGGCGACAGCGGGCTCCTATTACTAGCTTGCGTCACCGTGCCGTCTCGTCTGGGTCGAGTGCGTCTGGGTCCACCAGTGCTGGGTCCGTGTCGTCCGAGACGGCGTCGATCTCGAGCTCCGTGCACACAACGGAGGCGACAGGGACGCACCAGGCGCACTACCACACACAGTATGCGTCGACTCGAGCTGGGAGTGGCGACGGTGGTAGTTCGTACCGAGCGAAGCGAGTGTCGTCGAAGAGTGGGCGGTCGCAGACGTCGTCATCCATCCACGACGGGGACCATCACCTCAGTGGCGTTTCGACGCCATCCGACGTCTCGAACGACCTCATTCTGCTCGATCTGCACGGGTACTCGAGTCGCACGCACCACGCAGGCTCGGCCTCGTCGTCTGGGTCGATGACGGTCTTCACGCCACCGTCGGCCTCTGCGACGATTGCGTACAGCACTCCAGTGGGCAGCTACGACACGACAGGGTCGCTCCCACGATCGGCGGCGAGCTCAGGTGCGGATCAAGAGGAGCTGATGAGGCGCATGTTGGAGCTGCACCGTGTGGTCGAGTCCACGTACAAGACGACGAGGGAGAACGCGGCGTTCCTCGCGCAGCAATACTAGGCCGACCTGCCTTCTGTTGGCGTCCACGACAACTCTGTCGACCAACCAACCAATCACCCGATGGGAGGCGAGGAACTCGTCGTATAGTCCAGAGACCGAGGATAGTGTGGATGTATGTAGTGTGTAGTATGTAGGCCCAGTGTTGATGTACAGTTGTCGAATGGCAGTGGGTATGTGCGTCGCGAAAATTGCTACGTCGCTGTTGGCCATCCGTCGATAGGAAAGGCCCGCTCCGCTCCACACCCCGCGAACTGCTCGTGATTGAGTACAGTATATTAGTCCGTGTCGCACCAGCCCATGTGTGACCTGGTTGCTCGAATCCCCGACGCGGCAACATTATTCCAAGACCTCTTGCTCTGGCACTCGTTCCAGAAGCAGCTCGTGGAGTGCTGGGTGGGGGAGGCGGTCGCCCACGTCGCCGAGCGCGCGATCGCCTCCGCCCTCGTCGACTGCATGGTGCTACTTTCGATTGACAACGGTAGCCACCTTTCACGAGTCTCAGCTCGTTCGCTCTCCAATTCGAGCGACTCAGACGCGTGCGACGAGCCCGAGATGCCCTGGATAGAGCAGTCCATAGATCAGTCCTGCGGTGGCGTCAGTGATGCTGTACTGAAGTACCACGTGATCCGTTGCTGGAACTCACTTTTCCTCACCACTGCGGTTGTCTTGCCTTCGACTTGACTCCAGTTGGACACTGGAGCCAGGGGTTGACACGACACTTTCGACACCTTGCGCTGCCACGACGAAGAGTACCGAGTCGCCGTCCACGCGTCGCTCAGCCTCTTTCCAGCGCTTCTTGATCTCGTGGACCGATGGTTTGACGTCATCGGCGTCCGCTCTTCCCGCTTCAAAGGCTGCACGGCCGTCTATTTCGTAACTTTTGAACTCGCGCACGACAACGAGGAACTTGCACTCACTCGGCGTCCGCTCCTGCGTGTAGTTTGAAAGCGTTCGCACCATAGCGCAATGTGTACACAATCGAGCGAGCCCCTCCACTTCCTCCCTTACGTATCCCGTCACTCGCAGCGATAGAACACTCGCAAATGCCATCATCGCCCTTCCGCCT
>JAASGD010000750.1:0-16946 GCA_023334115.1 Globisporangium megalacanthum | reverse complement strand
CAGTTTGTCGAGGTCGAGGTCGAGGTCGAGGTCGAGGTCGAGGTCGAGGTCGAGGTCGAGGTCGAGGTCGAGGTCGAGGTCGATGTCAGGGTGTCATCTGTGTCATCTACTTCAACTGGGAAACTCTAGAACTGTTGCACACAATTTTCGACCGCGTTTTGGGATTTTGGAAGCTTCCCTCCCAAACACGACACGATAAATATCGAGGCCGCGAACTCGATTTCGAGAACGTCACGCCACGACGGTATGTTCGACTGTCGTACTACAGTAGATAGCGGGCAATCGTGAGGAAAGGTGGCGCCTTCTCGATCCCTTCGCGACGCTTAGGTACCTTCACAGAATGCAAGACTGAAGCAGAACTCTCCTTCAGTCTTGCGGACCCGGTGGATGTGCCGCGCCACCGAAAGCCCGGCACATGGGCAGCGAGCGAGCGAGCTCCACACCTCTTGTGCTCGCTTGACGCTTGAGGTGGGTTGGTTGTGGTTCCGGCGCTCAAGGCCGGCAGCCAAACGAGAGGGTTTCGAAGAGACTGGCACTGCACGTGCCATGCACGCACCGGTGTTTGAAGTTCTGATCCAGACTCGGCACTTTCGTCCTGTTGATCAGTCAACCAACGCGCGACACCAGGTCAACGGTTCACGACGGTTACTGTGCCTTGTGCGCTCGGTGCTCGCCAAAACGATGTGGGCGATCAAAGACGATCACGAACGGAGCTCGCAGCTTCAACGCGAACTCTTGAGCGCAAGAACGAGCCGGCTCAGAGCGTGTGAAGCGCTCTTGGTCGAGGTCGAGAGCTCTCTCACTCGCTCTCATTGTTCAATTCGCTTTCCAGTGCCAACAACACCCCCACACCCCTCCCTCCCCCAGCCTCTCAAAATGAAGACTTTCGCCGCCATCGCTATCGCCGCCACCCTCGTCGCGAAGACTGTCGCCTACAGCGAGGAGGCGTGCCCAGCCGACGAGATCCTCAAGCTGTCCGCTCTCGCCGGTGCACCGGACCTCGGGGTGTGCCAGGATGCCTCGGGTTACACCCTCTTGCCGCCGGCGGGCTACCCGACGAACGACCAGATCTTCCTTCTGTGCGCAATCGGCGAATGCCGCTCGACGCTCGCGTTCCTCGCGGGCCTCAACCCGACGGACTGCCAGCTCGAGTTCGCCGGCGTCACGATGAACGTGCGCAACGTCTCGGACAGCTACCTCCCGGCGTGCGCGGCGCTCGGTCTTTAGAGATGAGCGCGTTTGATCTCTCGTGCCCGACGTGCTCACGCTACCTGCGTCGTTGAGCGCTTCTGTTGCCTCCCTCCCATGCCCCAAGTGGCATACGAATGAGTGCTGTTGATACCGTTGCCTCCTCCGTCGCGACGTGGTAGTGGTAATCTTACGTGTTTCCTTTCTTCCCGTCTGTCGTTCTCTTCTTGCGTTGGTGGTGGTTCTTGCTGGGCGGTGATGTCGAGTGTTGTCGATCGATTGGCTGTTTAGAGGTTGTTGTGGAGAGTGCCAATGCCTCCGTCGCTTGTTGGCGTTCACATGCTAGTCTAACTAAACGATACAGAGAAGAGGCCCAGGAGCAGCCATGTACTGACTTTGCATGCCGCGCACCTCGTACGGAGGAGTCATGCGGCAGGAAGCAATCGGTCCGACTGACACAGCCTTCGCGGCAGTGGACCACCTTCCGCACCCCTCACATCACTCGTGTACCAGTATGACGGAGCTTGCATACTAACGACTCTTGTGAAGCGAGACTTCAAAACGAAGCAGACAGCGGGTATCACACACACAAGCGATTATACAAGCAAAGAAGTGATGCAGCACCCTGACGCCGATGTGGGAGGAAAGGAACATGACGAAAGAGGACATTGGGACCCGAAGGCGGCAGCGTAGATTTAAAGCGAACGACTTTGCGCACGCAGGCGCGTAGTCGGTCCTAAGTCTGGCTACGAGGAAAAAACGACACGGAGAGCTCACTTGCGAGGTCGAGAGAAGCTTCCAGGGGAGTGCAGCAGACCACGCAAACGGCTTGAGCAGCAACAACAGAAACAGTCGCGAGAGCTGTTGTAGAAACAGCAGCAGCAGCAACAGCGGCAAAGTACTCGGACGAGCACGTACGCCTAGAGACCGAGGGCCTTGCACGCCGGGAGGTAGCTGTCCGAGACGTTGCGCACGTTCATCGTAACACCGGCGAACGTGAGCTGGCAGTCCGACGGGTTGAGGCCCGCGAGGTACGCGAGCGTCGAGCGGCATTCGCTGACTGCGCACAGGAGGAAGATCTGATCGTTCGTCGGGTAGCCCACCGGCGGCAAGAACTCGTAACCTGAGGCGTCCTGGCACGGCAAGAGGTCCTTCGATTGGGCGAGAGCGGACAGCTTGATGAGCTCGTCGGCTGGGCACGTCTCCGTACTGTAGGCAGCAGTCTTGGCGACGAGGGTGGCGGTGATAGCGATGGCGGCGAAGGTCTTCATCTTGAGAGGCTTGGAGAAAGCTTGGGGTGTTGTTGGCACTGGAAAGCGAATTGAACAATGAGAGTGAGCAGCAGAGCTGAGTGCGGGAGCAGTGCCTTGACGGCGTGATGCCTTTGGTTCCTCCTGCGCCAAGAGCAGAGCAACTTGCTTGAGCAGCGGACACCTCGAGCCGCAACATTCGTTCGAGGCACAACATACTGTACTGTAAACAGGAAGAGCACTCGCGTTCGAGGTAGGTTGTCGAAGTGGAGGTCTCGGTCGTCAGCGGCTTCAAGTTGCCTCGTTTCTCGCCTGTATTTGCGTGCAGTGAATGGAAATGTTGATTTGAGAGGCGAGTGCTGTTTTTACAGCATTTCAGTCCGTGGCGAGAGAGCGTGTGGTTCTGTGTGACGGCATCTGAGTACGTGGTGATGGCCTCAATCTTTTCCGGTTCTGGAGTTGGTTTGCTTGAGGCGAGCAAAGGAATGTCTTGCAGATCGAGACGCGGTGAATCACCGGGTCAAGTCGAGGTCGAGGTCTGTAGCGAGAAACGAAGCCCCCCATGAGCTCGTATTTCTTGGGTAGGCATGCACAGCACACCTGCGTCGACGATGTTGTGCGTTGCATCCTGGACCCCACCTGCTTCCAGTCTCGTTGTGATTGTCGAGGCGGACGAAATGGGCGAACAAGCGAGCCGAGATCGTGATGATAGAGACGCGGAGCCTGATGGCACCCACCTCACCACGCTCCAAGAGCTCCTCTCTGGCATCTGAAGACAGCGTGAGGCCGCGAGTCGGGTGGTCGCGTCACGCGGTCGGTTTGAACTTCTTTCTCTTCGCGCAACAGCTCGCGTGCCTTCGATCGAAGCTCATTCTGAGCATCGAAGTTGGCCTCACTTCCGCAGTCTCATACAGTACGGGACCTCGTTTTTCGCTCCATACAAAAATCACTTCAAGCTGAGACTGAGACTCAGGCATCTCAATCACTCAATCACTGACGTCGCGTGCGTGGAGCTGGTGTCGGTCGGGTCGCTTTCACGAGCAGCAACAGCAACAGAACCGCACCTGTTCAACATGCACCTGTGGCTCCTGTGTCTGCTGCTCCTGCTGTCCTCGCACCAGCTCACGGCAGCTCTCGACGCCGCCACTGCTGCTTGCGACTTTCGTGCGCTGCACCCCCGTCGTTTGGCAGTGTACCACTTACGCGCCGGACTGGCTACCGATCGCCGCCAGCAAGTCTCCCAGACCATCAGATCCAGCTTAAGTGAAGTGGAGGAAGAGGAGCTTGCAACGGCAATCACGATCGACGGCCGCCTGGACGAGGCCGCGTGGGAAGAGGTGCCGTGGAGCGAGGACTTTGTCGACATTCGCGGGCAGCGGCACTGGTCGCAGCCCTGGCTCGCTACGCGCGTGAAGCTCCGCTTTAACGACCGCTTCCTGTACGTCGGCGCGTACGTAGAAGAGACCGCCGTGTGGGCGAACGTGAGTGCGCGCAACAGCGTCGTGTTTGCAGACAACGACTTTGAAGTCTTCGTTGACGCAGACGGGAGCACGCACAACTACAAGGAGCTCGAGGTAAACGCTGTGAATGCGACGTGGAACCTCTTGCTCAACCGCCCGTACCGCGACGGCGGCCACGAGAACAGCACGCGCGTCGACCCGGCGTTCGGCTTTGACATGTTTGGCAAGGGCCTTCAGTCCGCTGTGTTTATGAAGGGGACCCCAAACGACCCAGGTGTGTGTGTGTGTCTATCGATCGCTGTGACTCCGCTGCTTACACTCTCTGTACACAGACCAAGCGCTGCACTTCTGGACCGTCGAGATCGCACTGCCACTCACAGAACTCGCACGAGGCACTGACGCCTCGGTGCCTCCAGCGCCGCTCTCATTCTGGCGCATCAACTTCTCACGTGTCGAGTGGGTCGTCGCGGTTGCGCGCAGAGCTGGGACCGCTCGCTACGAGAAGATCCCTGGCCAGGAGGCAGACAACTGGGTCTGGAGCCCACAGCACGCAGTCGACATGCACAGGCCCGAGAACTGGGGCTACATGCAGTTCCGCACGCACTTCGACAGTGCCCGAGACGACGTTGGTGTGCCACTCGACCCGGCGTGGAACGTGCGCTACCTCGCGTTCCAGCTCTACTACGCGCAGCATGCGTTCCAAGCTGCAAACGGACGGTTTGCACCGCAACTCGCGCTGCTCGAAGCGTTCTTCCCGTCGAAACCAGCGTTCCAGTGCGTCGACGTGCGTGAGCTGCGCGTCGACAGCAGCGCGGGGACCTTCGAAGCGACGGTCGCAGTGACAGGCGACCCCACGTTGGTCGCGACCATCCGTGACGACAGCTTCATCCAAGTGCGACAAGCGACGGACGCGACTGTGAGCGTTGAGTGAGAGTGTGTGGGGGCCAGCTCAGCTGTTTGGCCAGCACGCAACTGGAGGAATGGAGGGGTGGATGGATAGTAGACGTACATGGCATTACATGAGTGCACGCGCAGCCGATGCTCCTGGTAGCTACAGTACTCGCTGCTTTCTCGATCTCATTCTTCCTACGCAAAGTAGATCCAGAGACTGAACGTAATCGCCAGCGACAAGACGCCGCTCCCGGCCACGAGGATGTTGACCCAGCGCGGCTTGCTGAGCTCCGACGCGTCGAGCTTGAACATGGTGCTGAAGTCGGCCATGTACTTCTCCGTCTCCTTCGGCGGCGGCGGCGTGCACAGACTCACCACGACGCACACGACCATGGACGTGACCCAGAGCAGGATCGCAAAGTGCTGGAAGTTCATGTAAAAGAACTTGTCGATCACCTCCGAGTACTCGTCCGGCTCCCGTGTCTTCTTGATAGTGACAAAAATGAGGCGCGTGAGTCCAAGCGCACCGCCTGTCAAGAGCGCCGAGATCGCGCCTTGGGCGTTCGCACGCTTCCAGAACACGCCGAGAATGAGCACAATGCCGATCGGCGGCGTGAGGTAGCTCTGGACCTCGACAACTTGCTTGTAGAGCCCGTCGCCGTTGTTCAAGATCGGGATCCAGCAGAAGCTCAGGACCGCAAAGACAATCGTGCTCGCTCGGCCGACCCAAATGAGCTGCTCGTGGGTCGCGTTCGGACGCAGCTGGAGGTAAATGTCGTTCGTGATCACAGACGAGCCGGCCGCAAAGACCGACGCGAGGCTCGACATCATGGCCGTGATGATACTAGCGACCATGAGCCCAATCACACCGTGCGGCATGAGGTTCGTGAGCAAGATCGGGTACGCAGCGTCCGTCCCGTTCTCCGGCACCTTCATGTCGTACAGGATCGCAGCGACGATACCGGGCACGACAATGATGAACGGCGGCAGGATCTTGAGCATACTCGCGAACGAGCACCCGCCTTTCGCGTGCGCCGTGTCTTTTGCCGACAGCACGCGCTGGACGAGGTCCTGGTCCATGCACCAGTACCAGACCGACCCAATGGGCTGCCCAATGAGCATTCCGGTCCACGGGTAGTCGGGGTCCGACGTGGGCTTGAAGAGCTCCCAGTAGTCCTCTTTGCCTTGGAACTCGAGGTTGTCGGTGATGCCGGAGAAGCCACCAACTTTGTTCAGCGAGTAGCTCATGACGACGATCCCGCCGGTGATGAACACGCACATCTGGAACAGGTCCGTGTACATGACCGCACGGAGACCA
Organism: Globisporangium megalacanthum; assembly: GCA_023334115.1. Classification (NCBI taxonomy): domain Eukaryota; phylum Oomycota; class Peronosporomycetes; order Pythiales; family Pythiaceae; genus Globisporangium; species Globisporangium megalacanthum. The sequence goes on along the minus strand of JAASGD010000750.1, from coordinate 10,839 downwards.
CCCGCGACTGTGTAGACTGTGCTGAGTGCGATACAGAGCCCCGCAGCGAGGTACATGTTCCACCCGAGAGTCGCGTGCATGACGACCGCACCGCCGTAGATACTCGCACTCATCTTTGTGAGCACGTACATGATGCACGTAATCACTGAGAGGTAGTGGCGGCAGCTCGCCGAGTACCGGTACGCGAGGAACTCGGGCGTCGTGTACACACCAGCCCGGCGGTAGATGGGCGAGAAGACCCAGCCGAGCAGCAGAATCAGAATCGCAGCGTACCACTCGTACATAGCGACCGCGATCCCACGGCGAGCACCGTCGCCGGACATGCCGATAAAGTGCTCGGCGCCAATATTCGAGGCAAAGAGCGCACCACCGACAAAGTACCACTTCATGCCGCGGTCTGCGAGGAAGAAGTTGCGCACGCGGTCAGACTCCATGGCTTTTTCATTGTACGCGCTCGGGTTCTCGGCGTCTTTCTCGATAATGAGCGACGCCGCGGACGGCCGGTGCTGCGCGACGTCAGCAGGGGACGAGAGGTCGGCGCCGGCCTTCCCGGGTGCTGGCCGCTTGCTGTGGATGAACGGCAGCAGCTTCGAGAGGAACGTGACTTCGCCGGCGTGGATCGTCGCAATCACACCGACGACCATCGTGCCGAGGAGGACAACAACGAGGATGAGGGCGTCGACGCCGTTGAAGCGGCTCGTGCTCACGTCGGGCGCCACAGGCATGCGGAGCTCCATGGTGCTGGCGGAACTTGCGGGGCCGGAGGGTCAAGAGACGGTGACGGCGAAGAAGGAGGAAGGAGGGGGCGGGCTCCTGTGTGCGTTGGCGCAAATCGGATTCTGGAACGCTCGAGAGCGGCTTCTGCAGGTGAGCGGCGGTGGCAAGCTCGGCCAAGTCGCTCAAGCTCAAGCTCTCTTTCCCAATCTGTGAGAGGAGCCCGTGCAAAGCAAGGGAATGACTGCCATCGCGAGCGTACAGACATCATGACAATGAGACCACCACATTGCGACATTGAATGGTGCAGAGTCGTGTGGTGCTCCCTCGTTTTAGGTAGCGCGTGTGGTTAAATAATCGGTTGGTCATGTGTGATCTTTCAGTGTCGCCTTCGTTTTACGCCAACAGCTGACATCAGCAAACGGGTCCGGTTCTTGAGTTCGTTTGCGTGAATTTCAAACATCGACTTTTGCTATTCGTACAGACAGCACTTCGAATACGATACACTCCTAGTTATCGATCAATTATTACAGGACTACCACATTTGAGATTTCTATTGCATAACGATGCATTTTACAATATACATATTCCAATACAACACTTGACTGAGCACCGTATCCCATCAGCTTTGCGAAGTAAAACATACAGTCCTCATGCTCGAGTAGCACAGTGTATTATGGTGTGTGACCACCTGGGAAGCCCGTGCAACAAAAAGTGAAGCTGAATTTAAAAGTGTGACAAATGTCTGAAACATTTCACTGTCAGTTAATAACACATTGCGCGCATTTATAACGTTTTTAAACATTTTAAAAATGGCATAAAAACGATTTGTAAATCCCATTGATGTGTTTAACGTCTCAAAATCGGTTTTGACATTATAGTCGACAAATACGAGAGTGTGTTGGTTTTTTATCTACTCTAAATTATAAAGAAAATATGGGTTGGGACGCCTACAGTATTCAGGTACTTGTGGGAGACCTGTAGAGTGGTTAACGTAAAATTCTATTTTATCAAGCAAGTTTTGTTTCTTGAAATCGATTTTCCTCAACTCAATTTGTTTCGTACAGTGTATCTGTTTGATGAAAGTGTGTGTTGTCTTTAGTACAACAGCAGCTATAGTTCTGAGCGGTGTTGTCAATAACGAGAGTAACTCGTACGTTTTGAACAACCCATCGATGTGTTTAACCCCCGTTCCCTGAATTGTCTCAAAATGGTCTTGACATAAAAAAGGTTACAATTATGGTTTGGATAACGACGAAGTTTTAATGCGACTTCATTTCAATAAGCACATTTTGGTCTTTGAAATCGATATTCACCACTCGATTTAATCCTTATCTGGATGTGATGCAAATGTGTGTTGTCTGTCGTACTGTAGTCTCCGCAGCGAGAGATCCGAGCGGCGTTGCCAATAACGAGTATACGCGTGCGCACGTCGCGTTGGCGCACCTGACCCCGATATGCATGCGAGCGAGAATGTCCAGGTGGTTTGAGTCGATTTGTAAGCTCACATTGCGAATGCGAGGCCAGTTTCGACTTGTAAAACACAATACTCTCATAGTTGATAAACAGTAAATATTCCGTATAGAAAATATTATCTACGAAAATGCTCCATATTGAGAGAAATTGCTGTACTCTTTCCAGTGACGCCGACTTCCATGACGACTATCGTTAGGCTGCGGTAGTGGAGCAGCGGTGCTGAGGAACAACACATTGTGCATTTGCATCACGTTTGGTGGCGAAATCACCCACAGTACGGTGTCCGGCCAGCTGGCGCAACGCAAGTTCAAGTGGAGCCATGTAGACTGTACAAAGTATGTTTTCGGAACCATCAAGATCTGCTTCCTGTGTGGTGGTGAGCACCTGGGGCTGACTCAAACGCCGCTTGCGCAGGCAACAACCCCAGTTTGAGGTCGTCAAGCACTCGGCAATGACGAGGGCTTTCGTTTTGACGTGCTGCACATGCCACAGTTGCCTGCCTGAAGCTGAAGCTGAAGCTGAAGGAAGCACAAGTTGAAGCTTTTGGATAAGCGACTTTCAGAGCCGATTCAAGATTTTGGGGGTGCGGGATGCGCTGTTTGACATGTTCAACGAGATTCTGTTTCGACCACCTCAAGGTATGGCGAATCGAACGCCTGAGATGTATCGAATTGAACGAGAGATTACTAAATCAAGGTTATTTACAGACCTGTTTTGGATACCTCGCATTGAAAATGCCTTATCAAAAATAAGAGGGAATTCGTTTTATCCTGTTCCTTCAACGCGCTCCAACCGGGACTTTGGGGCAGGGCAAGGTGTTCAACCAGTCGCCCAACTTGAAGAAGCAACGTATCGCTACCACTTGACTCCCTCCTCCCGCTCCATCGCATCCGCTCGCGCGCAATGTCCACCGACAGGCTTGCGCTACAAGCCCAGGAGCGCGAGCACGCGCGCCGCCTCGAGCCCAGCGCTCGTTGGCGACGCCGACCGCTCGCGGAGTCGCTGCTCGAGCGCACGCAGGACGCGCGGGTCGAGCTGTGCGACGCTCGCTTGCTGCGTTCCGAGCTCTCGGAGCCACGCAAACACGAGCCACTCGTCGTGGCAATGCCGTCGGCCATCATCGCAGCGCTTGCTGTTGCAGCGTTGCGCATCCGTGACGGCGGTCCCTGGTCCTGGCCCTGGTCCTTCCCCATCCCCGTCGTCCTCCAACAGCTCCAGGAACGCCGCGCACAGCGCACTGCGTGACGCCCGCGAGAGCTGCTGCATGCACGGCGCGCCGACCACTCCCATCACTTGTTTCAGTAGCTGCGCGTCATCCTCGAGAAGGCACAAGCGGAACGCCAGCTCCAACTCCGCGCACTCGGCCGCTCGGAGCGCAGCGTCGGCGCGGCTCATGGACGCAAAGTCGTCGCTCTCGCCGGACTCCAGTTCGTGCTCAAACTCTTTCTCAAGCTCGCCAGTCCCGAGTGCAGCTGCTAGTGGTCCGCTGGCTGTCGTTTCAGTGTCGGCTGGGTATTCCGGCTGTGCGGTTGAACCGCCTCCATCGTCATCGATGTCGAACGCACTGTGGTCGCGCTTCAACGCCTTCTTCGCCTCAGACGCTGCGTTCAACCGCTTCTTGGCGACAAACTGCTTCAGCGAGAGACTGGAATCACTGCCTGCTGTCGGGCTGGCCGCATCAGTCGCTCGCTCCTCGTCCGCAGTCTCGTCAGGACGAAGTACAAGTGGAGGGTCCGGAGCGGTTGCTTCGTCCATGCCAGTCTCCTCAAAGTCCAGCGCTTCGACTAGAGCGTCAGGTGTCTCGTCACTGGCGTCAGCAGTGACGTGCTCAGTCGACTTTGTCGGTACTCTAACTGGAACGCCGACGTCACGGTCGCCAGACTGGCTGTGTTTGCGAGAACCATTGTGGCGATCAGGGGATTGTGGGCGATAGGAGAGCATGGGCGAGGGCGGGACCGGCAGTGGGGTGCCTTTCGCCAGCGAGCTTCCTCCGTATCGCCGATGGAGCTTGTCAAACGCGACAGCAGCGTGGACCGCCGCTTCTCGAACCGATGACACTGGATCTTGGCGACCCGAGAGAACGAGGTCGCGAACCTGGTCCTACAGCCACCAGAGTTGCGACAACCACCACGAACTCCGCTGTGAGCGTTCACTCCTCCACCTTCTTCGTTCATGCGTCAACCAGCCCATGAACTTACGAGGTGGGTCTGAAAGAACGCAGTTGCCGACGCTGCGACCGCGTCCTCGCACAAGCCAAAGCCTTCGATCAGCAGCGCCAAGAGCTCCATGCCGCGTTTGCGGAGCATCCAGTCGTCGCGAGGGCCGTAGCGGAACACGTCCTCAATCGACTCGACCATGCAGCCGACGAACGGTGCGAGCGCGGCCGACAGAACGCTCTCACCGACGCGCACGTGGGCGTCCATTGCAGCTTCGCACGCAGCTGTGAGCAGCAAGAAAACTGGCGAAAAGCTCGCGTACTGTGTGCTCCCGTTCAGCTTCGCCACTGCGGCACTCACGGTCGCGCGGAAGAAGAGCCGGACGCGCGTCACATGCGCCCGCAGAGCGTCTCGCGACGGCAGCGACCGACCGTCAAACTCTGTCGGACGCAGCAACGCACACACACACCTCGTCGCGTTCTCGCCAATCGCGTTCGTCGCTTGCACGAGCGGCGCCGACACGGTCTCAAACACGCGCTGCCACTTCTCTGCCTGCTCGTCGTCGGCCGACAACAGCTCCGTCGCCTTTGACGTGCTTGCCGAGCTTTTGTCCGCGTAACAGAGCGGCAGAACGTGCAGCGTGAGCACCGACACGAGGACCCTACACGCGGCTGTGACTGCGCCTTTGTTGTCAAGCAGACGCGTGCCAATGTACGCAGTGATGCGCGGGAGGAGCTTGACAGATGGGCGCGGGTGGCATCGGCACAGCGCTGCGACGAGGAGCACGAGCATCCGACGCGTCGAGCACCGCGACGGTCTCTGCGAGCACTCGTAGTGGTTCAGTCGGTCACAGTGAGTCGGAGGGAGCGAACAGGTCTGCCTAGTCACGAATGCACTCGTCCACACACCTTGTTCCGCTCGACGAGGGTGTAGAACTCTACGACGAGCGAGTGGCTCAGGTGCGGCAAACCCGCACTGTCGTCCACACATACGCATACAGTACACAGGTCTCGTGGGTGAGTGTGGGTGGTACCAAGCAAACACCATCAGCTTCAGTTCGGGAGCACGCACACGAGCGCTTTAAACGCTTGCTGCTGCGTGTCTCGGTCCTCCAGCTTGCCGATCTGATCGCTCATCGCCTGCAGCGTCTCGAGCCGCTGTTCCTTCGCCTTGCGCTCGACTTTCTGCTGCTTGATGCTCCCAGTAACGTGGCTGTTGGTGCCGCTCATACCGGACTTCGTAGGGCTCGGCATGTGTGTGTGTGAGGAAGTAAGGACTGACTCCAACGTGTGGTGCGTTTGAAACCGCACTCTATTTAGATGCTGACGTTGTGACCTGAGGTCGGAGTTGGCTCAGTTCGCTGATGGAGAGCTCGTTGTACCCTGTTCTCGTCTACGCTTGGTCGGTTCCTCAGAAGCTTCCGGTGTTGCGTCGCTCGAGAGGCTTCGTTTCGTGCCGCCTGTCGTTGCGGGACCGCTGGTCTTGAGGATCGCGTCCAGCTTCGACTTGGTGGCAACAGCGACCTCTGCACGCACGTCCCGACAATGTCAGTACCGGTAAGCCCCTCTGTTCGCAACAGAGCCAGTCGACAGTATCAGTCTCACGCACCCAGCGACACGGCCTTGGGCGCTGGCCGCGTCCACGATGTCTCGTTCGTGGTCCGATTCCAGTAGTACACGTCACCACTGTCTGCATCCTCAACAGCCTCCCACCCACTGCACACCCCATCATTCATTCCCACCAACGTCGACGCGTCAGTCGTGTGGCGTCGTCAGCTTCTACTGCCGTACCACAGGTCGCTGTCCTTGTTCGTACGCTGGTAGAGCGGCCTTTTCTCCAGCAACGCCTGCGTTGTTTCGTTCGCTTCTTTGTCCGCCGTCAGTCTGACAACACACACACGCTTACCATTAGACCAAGCGACCAGCGGCAACTACAGTACAACACTCATAGCACCCAACCCACGTCCTCCTCCTGTGTTTGCGTCTTGCCTGGCCGGTCCCACGTCGTCGCGTTCGTGCGCTGCCGACCACCAGAATCAGCTCGTTTAGCTCGCCATCCTCACCCACGAAGCAGTTGTGCATCTTCCTCTCCCTTTCCACGTCAGCGACGAAGCGTACTTCGTTCCAGTAGTACGTGTCGCCAGACACGGAGTCGCGCACTTCGGTCCAGCCGTCGGCTAGCGTACCGCCTCGAGCGCTGGGCCCACGCCGCGTCTGCTGCGTCTGTTGATGCTGCTGCAATTCGTCCGCACGTCGGCGTGCGACTGCGTGTAGTGTGTTGTCGCGCACGCGCGGATCGAAGACGCTGGCGGTCGGCGCTGTACTTGGCGTCTGAACGCCATTCACAAAGCGCTCGACGCGCGCGGCTGTGGCGCTCTGCAGCTGGCGCCGCTCGGCCTGCTGGCGCGCGAGCTCGCGCTGCGACGGGCCGCTGCCCGTGCTGTTGAGGTGCTTGAGCGCATCGGCGCGTGCGCGCTGCGCCTGCAGCTCCTTCTGCAGCCGCTGCTGCTGGGCTGTTGGCAGCGAAGCCACCATCGTTTCGGCAAACTACTTTTTTGACAGCGAGAGCTGTAAACTGATTCCGATTCTTCACAGGGAGTTCTACAATTCTGATACTAACTGAACATCCCTGTGAAGAGGAGTGCATGTGACCTCAAGTCTTCGCGGCGAAGACTCGATGCGAGAAGCTCATAGTCGTTCACATCCAACAACCACAACGACCGCAACGCAACTCGAGTCTACTACGCTTGTATCGACACGAGTACTGTACTAAGTAGTATTGATCCCAGTCTGCGGTCAGGACGCGTGATATGTTCAGTCTTGAAAGCCTCTCTTCTCCATCGTGTTCAACAGCGAGAGGAGACGACAGGAACAGCCCGCCCAAGCGCCAACCAAGAGCGGACACGAGTCCAGGGATCCAGCATCAACACGGAAATACTACTGCAATCTATTCTCATGAGCCGATCCAGCCATTTCTGTCTGCTCGCGACAATGCCACTCGGCTTCACAGCAGCGTTGTCGCGAGCAATGAAGTTCGCGCAGGCAGGTGGTTGGAGCTCCTCTCGCACTTGAGCATTTCTCTCCGAGTCCGAACGTGCTGCGTCCTCTCTCGCTGCCGCGTCCAAGTCCATCAATCACTCACTTCTCCTTCTCTCCAGCCAAAGAAAACATGAGCGAACGGTTTGTTCGTGTGCTCGACTCACTTGCACTTGTTCGCTCTCTTGCGCCGGACAACGACCCGAATGACGCCCCACACTCCGCTGCTATCGCTACGCACCAGACCCGAACACAACGCGGCTGAAGTCTGCGTCGAAGAAACAAACCAGCACCACGACCATGGACACCACCACGATCACAGCCACCACCAAGCACACAGTCACAGCCACACGCGAGCACCGCCAACGTCATTACCTCCTCCGATCAACAGCAACCAGGTATGTAACACACTGTTGGACGATTGTTCTCCGACCGTCACCGCCACTGACAACGCGTTCGGCGTCGTGCTGTGTGGTCGTTCATCGCCGGTCTCCAGGACCAGCAAGCGGTGCTGAAGTCGCAGATCCGTCAGATTCAAGCGAGCACGTCGCTCACGCCCAAGGAGAAAGCCGAGTCTGTACAGAACCTCATGATGAAGCAGTGGAACGACTCGCACAAGGTGCCGCTCAAGCGCCAAGAGAGCGACAGCGAGACGGAGCGGAAGCACACCACCTACTTTGTGCGCCACCAACGATGACCATGGGCGGCTGATGGAGACGTACGTGCACGTGCGTCGTTCAACTCACCTTTGTGCTTACGTGTGTACGTCTGGTATAGAGCGAAGCAGACAACATTCTTGGATGTAGCCACTACCAGTACGTGTGACGCATGCATCCCTCTGCCTGGTACAGCGGGAGTGATGTGATACACGCGAACACTGTGGCTAAACTGGCGACTTGTGTCTTTGCAGGCGCTCGTGCAAGCTCCAAGCCAAGTGCTGCGGCAAGTGGTACACCTGCCGGTTCTGCCACGGTGCGTGCGTGTGTGCAGTCGAGCGCAGCTTGAATACTTTGCTCTGCGTTCGTCTCTGACAGGAGAGACTCGGGTCGTCTGCTGTGCAACAGACGAGAACGAGAGCCATGCGATCGACCGCTACGCCACCGAAGCCATCACGTGCATGAAGTGCGAGACTGTCCAGGTGTGTACTGTAGCGCACAATGTCTCGTCAATTGGCGAACGTGAGCTCGTGTGCTCATTGTCACTATCACTCGTCTGCTTGCAGCCAGTAGCACAGCAGTGCGCGAACGAGAAATGCGCCGCTGTCTTTGGACGGTACTTCTGTAGCACGTGCAAGTTCTTTGACGACGACCCGACCAAGGACATTTACCACTGCGACAAGTGCAAGATCTGCCGCATCGGCAAGGTCCGTGCGAGCGAAGCCAGACGTTGGTTGGTGCGGTCGGAACGCTGACGTTCTGGTCGAATGTGTCACTGCCTCGCAGGGTCTCGACATCGACTACTTTCACTGCGACCGCTGCAATGCGTGCATGAGCATCAGCTTGAAGAAGCACAAGTGTGTCGAGCGATCGCTCGAATCGGACTGCCCGATCTGCCACGCGTACATGTTCACGTCGACAACGCCCGTGATGTTCCTCCCGTGCGGCCACTGCATGCACGTGTCGTGCTACGAGGAGTACACGCTCACGAACTACATTTGCCCGCTCTGCTCCAAGTCGCTGGGCGACATGGAGCTCTACTTTGCGAGCATCGACGAGCTCCTCGAGCGCGAGCACATGCCCGACGAGTACCAGGACGTCAAGTCGCTCATCTACTGCAGCGACTGCGAGCGCAAGTCGACCACGAACTTCCACTTTGTCTACCACAAGGTGCGGTGATTGGCGTCATGGTTGTGTGGCGAGGGATCTACGGCAACTTTCTCACACTGTCTGTTGCTCGTGGTCGTGTCTGTGGGATTGCGGCCGCTCTTCCAGTGCCAGTTCGACGACTGCATGTCCTACAATACGAAGCTGATGCGGCAGTTTAGGGAGTCGGACACGCGCATCGCCAGCGCCGAGTCGGAGATCCACGTCAACCTGACAAGCTAACGCTGTGTCGCTGGGTCAACCGACACGATGCAGACGCTTGCACTGAAGCTACAAATGAATTATTAACGACGACACCTCAATCTCAACACCCGCACACACACCTTTCCACACGAGGCACTCATTTATCTGAATGGATATGTTCGACCCAGTTCTTGAGAAGCGCCAAACAGAGACGTCGTCGCTCTCTACACACAAAAGTCGGGTTGCTCTAGCGCTCGGGGACGAGAGCTCGACCAGGCATGGGGGACCACACCCGACGCTTTTCAGCGCCGAGCACAGCCGCGAAGCCTGGTCGGCATCCTGAAGAGACCCGCGCATCACACACTGGCACACAAGAAGATCTACAGAAATAACACAAACACGGATGCATACTGTTGAGCTGGTAAGAGGCTGTAGCATGAACGCGACGTCCACACTGGTACGCATCTGTGCGCAGTCGTCGTTTGCTGGAGAATGAAGCACAATGACATTGAAATGGCTGCTCGCTGAGCACCAGTCACTCGATATTAGACTTTTACATATCATCTTTGTATGAAACAATATTCAGCAAATCAAAAGCAGAAAAGAATGAAATTGCTTTTTGGCGGGTGTTTCGGTCCAGTTCTTGTATAAGAGCATCTCCACCGGTTCGCTGCAAATACTACACTTTATTACCAGAACACAACATAAAGTGACCACTGAACAGGATAAATGTTGTGAATCGCCCCACCGACACACGCCAATTCAAATCTAGAGCAGCACGCCAACTGGGTCCATCGGCAAGTGTCTTGGCTTAGGTCAGCATGGCGACCTCGTGGCAAAGCAGTGTGGAGCGTGTGCGAGCTGCACACCAATTGCGAAGAAGACGAGGCAGTCGAAGCTGCTCTGCTGGCAGCAATTGGCGCCGGTGTGGTGCGGCACTCACAACCCAAAGTGGGTGGGTCTCTGCCTGGTCGCGCCGCCAACATTGACCGCGGGCGTGCGGACGGAGACCAGCGAATACATGACGACTACTTCGCCGACCGGCCTGTGTACGGACCACAGCTCTTTCGCCGACGTTTCAGAATGTCGCGTCAAGTGTTCGAGCGGCTCCAACAAGGCGTTGTGGCTGCAGACCAGAGCTTCATCAAAAGGCAAGATGCGGCGGGCGTGTGGGGGTTGTCTTCGCGCCTGAAGGTCACCAAGGCGCTGAAGACCTTCTGTTGTGGCACCGCCGCCGATGCAACGGACGAGTACCTACGCATCGCTGAGTCTACTGCAGTGAATGTTTTCAAGCGCTTTGCCCCCGCTGTCGTCAGTGCGTTCCGAGACGAGTATCTCCGACAACCAGCACGCGAAGACATTGAACATCATCTTTCAGTCAACAGCGCACGAGGGTTCCCAGGTATGTTTGGTTCGCTCGACTGTACACACTGGGAGAGGAAGAACTGTCCT
>JAASGD010000749.1:0-16958 GCA_023334115.1 Globisporangium megalacanthum | reverse complement strand
TGTACGTGCTCCACGTGAAGGCACGACAACCGGGTGTGTTGCGGCAGATGTCGCAGCACGGCTCGGCCTTCGAGCTCAGCACGTTGCTCAAGTCGGCGCCAGCGAAGTCGACGCCGTCCTGAAGATTACACATGCTTCTGCTGCTGATAGTGTTACCCGAGCCGCTCGGACAAAACACGACGTCAAATTCCGCCCAGTCCGGACAGTCGTGTGTCTTCTTGTCAGCTGGGAAGTGGTACGCGTCCGCACACGCATACTTGTCGTTCGCTGGACACACGAGCTGCCGGCAGTTACCGACGTTTGCGTTCTGCTTGGGCACGATGTTCATGGGCACATTGAAGCCTTGCTTGCCAGTTGCCGTCTTGCAGGCCTCGAAACTGCCGCAGTTGCCAGGCTTGGGCGGGATGATGCTGATGTCGTACCACGCCTTGCCGTCACCTGGGATCGAGAACTCGGCCACTGTGCACGCAGATGCAAATTCGAGTTAGCGACCAGGTTCCTAAAGACACCCGCAGTCCACAAGCAAGACCAAGCTTGTGCGGCAAAAGTCAAAGACGGCAAACGTACGAGTGGCGTCATCGTCGTAGCCGTGGCGGAACATGTGCGCTGGGCCATTGGTGTAGTACCCGAATGTAGCGCCTGGCGCAATCCCCGAGAGACGCTCGAGCGGGTCCCAGTTCTGGGTGTGGTAGAGCTCCACGTTGAAGCCGCACTTGTTGACGAAGTTGATCTTGGTGGCATCCGCGGCCGCCATAGCGCTGAGCGCCATTCCGATCGCGAAAGTTGCTTTCACCATACTGCGTTGAGAGTTGTCGGTGCGACTGCTGCCGATCGGTCGGGTGCGTCGGAGCGGGCGAGTTGGAGAGTGAGGGTGTTTGGATGCGTGTCCAAGTGTCCGAGTGTCCGAGCGTCCAGTCGTCCTGACATTTGAGTCGTGTGGACATCTCGATCGAGTTGGAGCGATGGCGAGGCAAGTGGCTCTCCTGTCTCGAGCAATGTTGTCGCTCGAACTGGTCGCGACACGAGTGGATTTGACATTGATCGTTGCATACAAGTGTACTGCGTAGCTGTTTACGAGTCGGGATTTGATCCTTTGACATGTGCGCTGAATACATGTCGTGCCTTTCGACGTGATGGTGAGCAAACGCGAATCGGCGCGATTGGTGATCTGGCTCCGGCCTGTCACATTTTGATAGTGGATGGTGGACTATACAGACAACGCACAGTTCAATCACCCACAATTGTGGCACTAATTCGGTTGTGGAACATCGTTTTCAGGGACCAAAGTTTGCTTCCTGAAATCAAGTCTAATTAATTACTTTCAGTTGTCGCCCACGCAAGCACACCTGAAACGAGCCTAGAGGTAGGGGAGCCTAGATTAGGCACGAGTTGGGCTCTCAGCTTCGAGTTCGGATCACAATTGTTTTTAAATGTGGCTCCGAAACTCCAATCCACAGGAGGTAACAGCGTTGGGTAACAACCCAAACCTGAACAACAACTTTGGGCACCAACCCAGGAGTAATAACGTTTTTACGTTTTTACGTTTTTACGTTTCTTGCTTGGTAACGACGTGACAGTTACGAAAGCGATACACAAGAGCAACAAGAACAAGCGGCGTCGCACGTCGCTGCCACTCTACTTTTCATGGACGCGCAGCCAGTGATGCCAGCGGAGCCGCCCGTGTGTTCGTCACGCACGCGCATCTGCGGCCAAGTATACGGCCGCTGCGAGCTCCGCTTCTCTGCACACAGCGTCGAGCTCGTAGTGTGGCGGGCGGAGAATGAGAAGCGCGAGTGGCAAGGCACGCTCCCGTTCGCGACGCTGGCGCGCTTCTGGCGCGTGCTATACGTCCATCAGAGATATTGTGTTCGTTTGGGGACCTGAACTGACGTGATGGGTGGTCTCTTGTAGCTTTTACCGTGTAGCGGGTCCGCCGTACCTGCTGTTGCTCGAGATCCGTGCGTCGGAGCAAGGCGAGACGCCCTTCTCCGAGTTCTACGACTCGATCTTTGCCAAGTTTGCGCAAGAGCGCATTGAAGTGCCGCAGCCAAGTACGTGATCGTGTGGGCTGCTGACTGATGCTGGCGATAGGGGAATGACGCGTCCTCCGACTGTACTTCAGATCTGTACGGGTGGCGTTTTACTTTGACGAAGAAGTGGACTTTGTGCGGTGTACGAGCATGAGCGAGTCGTTCAGTGCGCTCCACGCGCTCTTCCAACACCAGATCTCGTGCGTTTGTTTGTTTATCACCCGTTTTTAACTGGGAGGGGAACGCTGGCTCAGAGAAGCTGAGAGACGCACTCACTCGTTGTGTGTATCGGCTATGTGACTGGCTGTATGACTTCTTCGACCAGCGAGGACGAAGCGCTCGAGTACTTTTACTCCGAAGTGAACGGAAGCACCAACACGGGACCGTTAACGCGCACGACCCGTTCCACTTTCGCGTCGCCCCTGTGCGGCGTTGCGAGCGCTCCCAGCACTACCTTCAGCGCCGGCAATGATCAGCAGAAGCAGCCAGCGACTGAGAGCAGCAAAGAGGACAAGGCGCTGGCCGGCGCGAGCTAGTCGATCGTCAAGTTCTTCTCCAAGATGCAGCAATCGACAGCGCCACTGAGCCGGTCGGCCGTGGAGATTGGCGACACGTCCCAGCCGTCGTTCGGCGTCGTTGCAAGTGACAAGCAGAAAAAGAAGAAGGCTCGGCGACAAGTGGCGACTGGGACGCCAGTGCGAGCGCAGGGGCGGTCAGCAGTGCGCTGGAAGCGAAGAAGGCGGAGGTGTTGCTTACATACCCGTACGAGGACTCGGAGAACAGATCCAACGGAAAGATCTCGGTCACGTACGGCGACATTGCGGGTCTCGCTCCGGGAGAGTACCTGAACGACAACATCGTTGACTTTTACCTGCGATGAGGACCCTGGAGCCTGCGGACTACTGTCTATGACTGTGCTTGCGTGCCAACTGGTGGAGCTGACAGTGTGTGTGCGTATGTGACGTTGCTGGCAGTTTCCTGTGACGCCACCAGGCGAGCCACAAGGACCAGTTGTACTGCTACAGCTCGCGCTTTTTCACGCATCTCTTTGGCGGCGGGACGGGGCTGACGGCCACTGAGCGCTTCGCTCGCGTCTCGCGCTGGACGCTGAAAGGCGGTGACGACATCTTTTCCAAGCAGCTGATGTTCATCCCCATCAACGACAGCTTTCACTGAAGCGTCGTTGTGGTGTGCAACCCTGGTTCTGCGATCGTCCACCGCCGGCGGCAGCTCCGCCAAGTGGTCGTGTCGCGAAGCGGCGAAGTATCGGCACGCTGCTCGATCTCGCTCGACTCGGGCGAGCCCGTGATCTTGGGCCCGAGCAGCCAGCGTCAAGCGCAGGGTGACGACGCGAGCAACAGCGGTGCGACAGCGACAGTGACGCCACTGGACGACTGTGTCGAAGTGCGCGAGGAGTACGTGGAAGAAGCGATTGACAAGCTCGAGGCGCAGCGACAAGATCGCCCACCGTGTCTGCTCTTCCTCGACTCGCTCAAGTGCCACTGCAAGAAGAAGTTTGCCGCCATGCTGCGCGAGTACCTCGAGAGCGAGTGGACGAGCCGCCACAGCAGCAACAATAGCGGCCACAGCAGTGGTGGTGGCGCTGCGATCCCCCATGAGCCGGCGCTGCGCAGCGTGGACGACGAGACGGTTGTGACGCGCTTTGACCCGAACGCGTTCCAGCTTCTCGAGCCCGACGTGCGTGGAATGGGGCTTGTGACGGTTCGGGCTTGGCTCAGAGCTTCCTTTCTAATCATCTGTGTTGGTGTAAGCAGATCTCAATGCAGACCAACACCTCGGATTGTGGCGTATTCATGCTTATGTACGCGGCCGAAGTGGTCCGGCGCTTCCCAGCTGGTGTCACGCGTGAAGACGTAACGACGCAGTTCGTTGCGACGTTCTCGGCCGACATGCTCGACCTCAGCCACGTGCTCGAGTTCCGGGACTACGTGCATCACCTGGTGTACTGTCTCCGCACGCTACAGAAGCGTGGGCTCAGCGAGGCGTGCGTCAAGGACGGGAAGCTCGGCGCTTTCGGCATATTGTAGGGAGGTCGATCCGTTGGTGTCGAGAGTATTGTGTCGTGTCGTGAAATCGTTTTGTAACACTTAACACTTGACGTTGCGCGGCTTTCAACACGTGCGCCACGCCGCTACTTTTGCACCGACGCCCGCGCTCGTCCCTTGGCTCAGAATGTTCTCGGCTAGCGCCGCACATCACGCAACAGAGCTACTTCATGCCGGCAACAGCAGACTGCTGCACTCACAAATGGCTTCCTTCTGTGTGTGTGTGACTGCCACCCTCCTCACCTCGGCAGCAGAGCCGCCGCAGCCGCTTGTCGCTCTTTCAATCGCATCCACGCCACCACCATGCTTTTGCAGTGGTGAGGTGGCGGCGGTTCGGGACCGCCAGGTCGATCTTCTCAGTGGTCACAACCGGTGCCTGTGTCGCCGAGTACATTGCACAGAACGGTGCCATATGGGGCCACGGCTCGCGACGAGCCCAGGACGGTCCAGATACTGACCGACGAGTCGTGGCCACTCACGCCGAGTGGCACAATGCTGTGCACATCAGTCAACGCGAGACTTGAACAACCAAAGTAGGATCGTGTGCTCGGAGATTAGCACGACGTACGCGTTCCGCGTCTGCGACAGAAGCGTACTGTGTGGTCGCTCGCGAGCTACAAGGGAATCGCGGCGGTCAATGCCAAGTACATGTCAACGAAGAGCACGCGCACGTGTGCTGCGGTTCATGTCGTTCGTCCCAGCGGCGACGACATGGAGGGCTGAGATGATGCGGTTATACGAGCTTGGCGGCGGCGTGGAGGCCAAAACAAGATGGTGGACTTGATCGACCTCTCGTACGCACAGATTGCCGTGCGCCAGTGACGAGTGGTCTGAGTAGTGGGCGACGTCGCGCGCGCAGCATCGGCGAAACCAACGTTGTTCTGCTCGCGCGCGCACCTGCGTCGGTTCGACGCCAGTCAGGTCAGAGCACGAGCTCGAGCTCGACCTCGCCGACGCCTCAGGCCAGCGCGGCGCCTGTCTACAGGCGTCGACGTTCAGATGTCGAGTCCCGACGTCTTGCGTCCAATGAAATCGCATCTGCTATTGAGATGCCAAAGTACGGCTCAGTTGATACTACAGTCACGATATTTAAATCCTGAAACGGCTGCGAGCCTTTAAAAAAATTGCGAGGCAGACTCGAGAGTCTAATTGAAGTAGCCAAGGATGGGCTCCTTTTGGAACCGTGGAGGGCTCTTGAGGGTGCCCTTGCGAGCTCGAATTTGAATCGAGTACACAGATTTTAATTTAGTTGCTCTGTCTGCTGAAAGAAGCCTGCGGCTGGACGGAGCTCCCCTAATTCTAATACACGCAACAATTTGCACGTCAATCGACGAAGCGTTTGCGACCACCACCAACAAGTCGCCAAGGCCTGCCTCGCGTTGACTGATGTGCACAGCATTGTGCCACTCGGCGTGAGTGGCCACGACTCGTCGGTCAGTATCTGGACCGTCCTGGGCTCGTCGCGAGCCGTGGCCTCATATGGCACCGTTCTGTGCAATGTACTCGGTGACACAGGCACCGGTTGTGACCACTGAGAAGATCGACCTGGCGGTCCCGAACCGCCGCCACCTCACCACTGCAAAAGCATGGTGGTGGCGCAGATGCGATTGAAAGAGCGACAAGCGGCTGCGACGGCTCTGCTGCCGAGGTGAGGAGGGTGGCAGTCACACACACACAGAAGGAAGCCACCTTTAAGTGCAGCAGTCAGTCGTTACAACCAATACACGCGAGTCTCCACCCAAGTTGCTGTGTTGCGTGCCGTCTGCAAGCTACTGCCCGCTCGCTGCTGTCGGATCGCTGCTGCCTGCTTGCGCTCGACAGCGGCGCTCAGGTTCGCTACAGGCGGCGACGAAGACAACGAGTCGCACAGCGCTCGTGCCACTTGCATCGGCTCGGCTCGAGGCGACGCTGAGATCCGCCACTGTCGCACGACCGCTACGCGTCACTAGCAGACTCCACGCGGTTCTCACTACTCACTGCTGCTACCTTCACTGGAAAACAAGCGACGTTGCAGCGACGGCCCACCTCGTACGACGCCGGTGTCATCGCTTCTGAGCAGCCAACTCCCGCCGTCGCTGCAGCCACTCGTGTCCACAACGAGCACGAAGAGCTCGGAAGAGCACGCCGCGAGAGTCGCCCGAGCCTTCGTTCGCCAACTGCTCGGCCAAGCGGCGATCGCGCTCTCCGTCAAGCT
Organism: Globisporangium megalacanthum; assembly: GCA_023334115.1. Classification (NCBI taxonomy): domain Eukaryota; phylum Oomycota; class Peronosporomycetes; order Pythiales; family Pythiaceae; genus Globisporangium; species Globisporangium megalacanthum. Next base: position 10,668 of record JAASGD010000749.1, on the reverse strand, counting down.
CACGGAGCCGCTCGAGTGCCAGCGTCGCTGCTCGATTCGCGACTACCGCTGCAAAGTGCCGATCACGCTCTTCGTCGAGCTCACGCAGCCGCGAGAGTGCCAAGGCGCTCTAGTCTTTTGAGACGTCTGAGCGATCGCTTCAAGCCGCGCGAAACGTTGTCGGCGTCCTCACCCCCTCGGCGTCGCAGCAGGAAGCGTGATGGCATTGGTGTCTTGGGCGACGCTTCGAAGAGCCCCTAGCGAGCGAGAGCTGCGTCCTGCATCAGCGTCTATGCCCGCTCGCCTCAGCCGCTGCTCTTGGCGTTTGATACGCCGATGTCGAAGTGGCAAGAGCATCATCCGGCGCGTGCGTGCGTCGACGATGCGATGCAACCTGCGAGCTGAGCAAGATGGCGCTCGCGCTCGACGCGCCGACCTCAGCAGTGCCAGCGGCGCCATGCCACCTCCATGCCGAGCGGCACATGCCGCAGGGCAGGAATTTCACCGCGTTTTCGAGTTGCACGAGGCAGGCAGGCCTTGGCGACTTGTTGAGGGTGGTCGCGATCGCTTCGTCGATTGACGAGTGAAGCAGGCGTGAAGCACGTAGAACCGTAGCATCCCTTCGAAACGGGTAATGCTGCTGTTGTATGGCGTTTTGTGTCCTGGACGACGAGCGCAAATTTTTGTGCGTCCAACTTGCTGTGCCGGCGTCGCCGGCAGCGCGCGCCATCTTGGTGCTGCGCGTCTCTTGAGCGGGTCTTGCCACACGCTGCTGCCTGCTCGGTGTCTCCCTGCTGCCTGTTCGTCGATGCTTGAGCCTGCTGCCGGCTCGTGGCTGCTGGCTTGCAGTCTCGTTTCTGGTGCTCGTCGATGTTGGCTCGGTACTGCCTGCTGCTGGCTTACAGTCTCGTTGGCGCAGCAACACGGTGCTCGGACTGATCCTCAGTGGTCGGGTTGCGCTCGTGGGTGACCTCGACGACACTGTGCTAGTGCGTCGGCCTCGTCAGTGCTTGAAGCTGATGTCGCTTCAAGTTGAACAGCTCTTCCACGCACCGAGCGCTCCTGCTGTTCGACGGCATATCACCCATGTTGGACGCTAATCAACGTCGGCTCGATCACCCCAGCTTCGCCGCAAGTCACCATGTCGTTGGTGGCTCCATCAGCAGCACCTGGAACCGTGTCACGTCCTGACGCTTTGGTTGAACCTGCGGGTTGTAGATCGCCGCATTAAGACAACATCAGCACCATGGAACACTAAAGATAGCATCTCCTCCATCCATTCAACACACTTAGCACGCACCACAAAGTGCGACTTGGCTGAACTGCGCACCCGCCTTTCGCTCGCACTTGCGAACTCGCTTCATCCAGCTACAGGTTCCACTTTGGGCGGTATTCGTCACTGAAATCCCAACTAGAACTCACAAGCCCATTGAATTGGGTTGACATCCCAAATTAAGAAGTCAAGTGTTATTAACAATTGAGTCAAATTATTGGCGTTTTTGGTGGAGGTGAGAGCTCAGCTCGACCTAAAATAGGGCTCCTGGCTCTCAGGCGGGAGCCCGGCTCGAAAAAAACTCGTTTTAGGTGTGCCCACAAGAACACAAGAACGCAGTAAAGGTGGGCCGATTCACAATTTCCATACATTATTGAGTTTTGTTTCAAGCACATTGACAATTCATGAGGTTTCAAAACCATTTTTGAGTATTCAAAACCAATTTTAAACCGTTAAATACATCAAAGAGCTGTTAAAAACGTAATACTGAACAGTAAATTGCATAACGTTTGTTATTAACTGTTCTTGACGTATGTTTCACGTTGAGTCACACTGGGAAATTTCGCGTCCCTTAATGGTGCTTTAACTGTAAGTCGTCTGTACTAGTACTACAGTAAACTGTTAGTACAGTGCACGACAAATGGATAGGGACACCAAAAATGTGAGGTAAAAAGATTGAACAGCTTTTGCAAAAGTGCGTCTTCGAACGAGCTTTTCTCACTGTATTTCCTGGAATAGAACAGACCACTTCTTTTGGCTCTTCTGCGCCAGAAAAATACCGAGTCTAATATAATCAGTAAAAGTGTCTATAATTCAACTCATCAGTGTATTTGCTATAAAAGGCAGTTTGCAATGAAAATGCACGATCGCCAAAGTACAATCTGAACCGTATTTGCTCATGCAAGTTCTGTGATTGTGATTTTATGACAATGAATCATGAACCCAGGTGGTCCGTTCTATCCCGGGAAATAAATTATTACAGTTTACGAGGAGAGCTCTCCAGTGGTGAAATTTGAAACCAATTTGACCACTCCACGCCTCAGAACGACAAATAGAAATTTAGACCAATTCTGTACGCGCGTCAAAAACATATAGACAGGCTAATTTATCTTGATTAAAGTATGGTTTAATTAATGACTGGAGAAAACATAATATTGGTCTAAATTTCTATTTGTCGTTATCAAATTTTGAGCAATTTGTAAGAAACGCCTGATTTGCACAGACTTTGACGGGGATTATTTCATAAAACCGATCTCCAAATTTAAATCCAGCTTGTTAAATTTCACCTTTACAAATGCTTTGTAGATCCAAACGGTTGACCTGGAGTCCCGCATGCCGCGAGTGTGGAGCAATGACGCGCGAACCCAACTGATGCAAGCTCTTCACACACCACTCGATGACCTGAACGAGAGAGACGCGAGGGGGCGCGCTGCCTGTCTCGAGGAAGTACACCATTTCTGCATCAGTCTTCAGATTCTGGAACACACAGTTCAGTTGGGCGATCACCCGCTGGTCCGTTGGCTGTAGTAAAGCTGTTGTGTTGGGCATTAACTTGTGGATCTTGACGTTAGTGAGCTTGACTTCTCCATCTTGGTGATACAGCGCGTGTTCGACGAGGAGCAGAATCGTTCTCTCTTCGGCACGCATCCTCACGTCCAGCTCTCTCAGCCACCTTGTATATATACGCACCGTCATCCAGTCCTTAGGCGCCCCGGGTAGCGTGCTTGGTCAGGAAGCGGATCGCCACCGCCAAAATGTGGCTGCGCTACCTTTCCGAGAACTTAGAGTGAGAGTTCTCGGAAAGGCAACGTAGTGAGAGTTTTCGGAAAGGCAACGTAGCCACGTTTTGGCGGTGACGGTCATCGCGTTGCAGCAGACGGCATTGGTCACACGCGCCTTGTCTTGCTTGAGAGCTGGCGCAATGCGGGCGAGGATCGAGGTTCGCGCGTGTGCTATGAAAAAAGGGCAGTTTCATCCGTGATGTAAACGTTACATGGGTGAAACTGCCCAACTAGCGCGCGAAGCGCCGCCAACTGCTTCTTCGCGGCGTCGTGGTGTACAGAGTCACTCTCTCCATGAGTGCGCTTGCGACGGAAGTTATAGCGCTTTATAAAGTGACACAACCACCCCGTGCGAGTGAAGCGTGGTTGCTTTGCTGCTGGGATGGAGAGCTCGCACACTAACCTTTATGCTACTGCAACCACCACCCTTCCCGACGTTGCGATGAGGGATGTTTCGGCATGAACGATAAACTCAACAACAGCGGTGTCGAGTGAAGCGAGTTTTCCAAGCGCAACACCTTGCGGTCGATGCAGTACTCAGACAGCGACGCGAGCGTCTGTCGCGTCCGGAGAATGAGGAGGATTAAGGATTTTCCTGGCGGTTTCGGCAGGGCGGAGGTCTCCGCGGCCCATGCAGCGAGAGTGCGGTACGACCGCTGTGGCTCGGTGCGGTGCTGCTCACACTGCTGCAGCCGCTCCTTCGTGGCCACGCGCACTTACGTTGCCGTCGCGCCAGCCGGGGTAGTGGTGATGAAAAATCTCGAACGATATGTTTTGGCGCGCACTTAAAAAGTCGATTATTTGCCTCCCTTATTTTATCAATACAGGCCCCAGAGTGGCTAGATATTACCCGTCCCTTACTTGCGCTCGTTCTCGTACATTCTCATTTTCACAGTGAATAGACGCGGAGAGTCTGGTATGCGAATTTTGTGGACTGTGAATGCGCTTACAACGCACGCACTCACTCTCTCGATGGCAGTGATGCCCACAGCAGTCACAGACAAACAGAATATTCTCGATGCTGCACGTGCTGATAGCCAGGGTCGCGAGGTGCGAGTCGCACGCTTTGTAGTGGTTTAGTACCGCAATTTGACCACAGTGTAGTATCTGTACTACATTCATCACAAAAAGATCGGCCCAATTTGAGTTTAGGATTGTCTGAAACGGGCCGAAATCGCACTAAATGCAAACTGATTGGGCAAAATAGCACCTGTACTTGCCTGAGGAGAAACTGATTGGACAAAATAGCAAAGCTCAATTTATGCCAAACAGTCACACTTAAGCTCTCCAGCGCGGTCACTGAAGACAATGTGATCCACGTGACATCAAGAGTATGGCTACCTTGTCAACATTGGCTCGTTTCTACGCGTCCAGTATCTTGCAGTTGTTGACACTGTCCTTTTGTAGAAATCTTGTCCATGCTAAAGTGTAATGAACGTAATATTTAACTCTCGTTCAAGAGTGCCTTGGTACCTACAAACCCACACCATAATGTCTCTGTCCCTTGTTGCTTGAGGCGAGCAGCTGCATCACAAGCGTAGTCTTCTTTTCCTTCGTGGGCTCTTGGAGTAACGCATAACAGTAGCGTCAGAGCTGCCATGCTGTCCATGAGTTCCGCCACACGTAAAATTATGAGAGATGATTTTGCCTCCAACGTGCAAAACATATGTGGATTTTCAACCAATTAATTTGTTTTGAACTAGACCATGTGTGAAAACGCACAGAATCCGCCACAGCAAATCATTAAAATTACGCACAGAGAGGGCGATTGCAAAAGTGCTTTCAGATGCATGCGAGTCACTCTGGGTCTTTTTTAGAATGAACTTTATCGTATCGGGCCAATCTTTTTGGGACAGAGGAAGCACCATCGAACAGAGGTCGATCAGTCGGGCAAATTACCACAGTTAATAATTCTCAAATATTTTGAGAAGTATTAGTCTACACAGTGATTCATTTTAACAGTATCTTGGACGGAGTGCGGGATTTCTGGAACGGAATGCTGGTTGCCTGGGACGGAATGCAAAATGGTGTAGTTCAGTGATAGTTTCTGGACAGAGCCCCCATCAGATGAAGCAGAATTTGAGAGCGATTTCTGAAAATATCTTCCGGTTCTGAAAGTCACCACCACCACAAACAAACCTAGTTAATAAATTCGCGGGCGATTTTTTAACACCCAGTCTCTGAGTCAACCAGGCCGAATTTTGAGTAAAATACAGAAATGTGAAAAACTAAAACCAAGACAACAAGGCTTCACGACTGCCAAAGCACATGTTCAGATAGCCCTTTTTCTTGTGGTTAAGATGGTGTAGGGCGACGCCTATTGGATAAATACCCGCAATGTTATCTGCCAGCCAAAAAGTGTCTCGACGATTTCTGCTCAAGGCGGCCATCGTTTTCGGATTTTATAATTTGCGATTTGAAGACAAAACTCAAATTCGAACGAATGGAACCAACAAAATGCGGCGATATAGTCATTTTTACGATATGTTCTCTGGAATTTTTCCAGAGTTGTTCCGATATCTGACTTGGTCTACCTTTCAATAAATATTTTCTGATGTTTGACCGTTCAGGTAACCTTCATGGGACCTATTCTACATATATTGAGGATTTTTCTTGAAATATCAGAAACTCAAATAATGTCATGTCTTCCGAGAGGTCTAGGTCTGTCCTCGGAAGACATCTCCTAAAATGAATTTCGTGCATGGAACATTCACGCCACATTAATAAATTCACATAATAATAGGTCATAAATGGCGCGTTTTTGGCGAGATTGTTGGTTGTTCTGGGGTGGTAGACAACCCCTTCTTTTGTGTAGAAATGTCTGTCCTCGGCAGACATCCCGAAATATTCGGATTACATTTCCGACTATCCTTCTATATGCCCTTATATCTGAAGATGCTGTGGTCTGCTGTCACCGAAATAGGACAAAAGCGGAAAGCACTTTTGCATCATTGTCTCTGAGCAAGCAATTCTAACAGTGTTGGGTACTAGATGTCCAGTGCCACTTTCCTTCCTGGTACATGAATAACAGCGAAAACGATATTGTATGACAACCATTTGGAAGGCGTTTATCGTCAATGCAAACGTCATGTCAACCTACACCTGAAGGGTTAAATTCCAGAGCTTCACCTGGCAAGGCGCGGCATTGTCTAAATGTTCTGTAATAGGGGGAGTCACATTCACTTTATTTGATATTTTATCAAATATGAATTCACCAAAAATCAAATGGCTTCACGCGAAAAAATGATAGCGATCAATTCGCGGAGTTTCATATGTTTTTTCTGGAGCTGATAGATTTGTGTTCAGCCACACACAAACAGAGGCGACGTAGAAGTGGAGAAGAAGCACTGTAGTGCAGCCGTAACAACGTATCCACATCGCCACGATGGTGGCTTCGGTGCGCCTTTGTCTTATGCACTCACGCCAACACTCACAGGTTGGAAGCCGCCGAGCGAACTGTGTGGCGATCTCTCGCCGACATCTCTTTTTGGCCAAATCGAGAGGATTGAAAATCATCTTTTTCTTATTTGATTATTTGAAATCAAACGCCTCTCAAGGTGTTTCATTTTCTGGAAAAATAATCAAACAGACTGGCAAAAAATCAAATACGAAATCGTGAGATTTCAGCATCAAATAAAGTGAATTTGACTCCCCCTAATATTGGAATTTTCACTCACGACAAATCAGACCACCGTATATTCTATGTTGAGCGACATATTATCTTAACCCCCCAATTACCAATCTTGTATTATACAGGATATCACTGTTTTTATCTTGTATAATACAAGATAGATTCGAACACTCTTGTTGTTTTGTATGGACAGAAATTGGCAAATACAAAAGCTAAGTGCTTTTTTTCTCGAGAAATCGGCGATATCGTTGGTGGGTTCAGATCACTGAGTCCCATCAAATCTTTTCTTGGAAACGTACAACAGTCGCAGCCAAGCGGCAACTGTCGACACGTGACAAGAAAAGAGGAGAACTGCCAGTTTGCGCGCATTTTTGAAAGCGCAGGCAAACCAGTGGCTGGCAGTTCACCATTTAAGCTTTTGCCGACATGGCAGAACGTCGAAGCCAACGCCGCGCAGACAACGAGTCGAAGCAGAACCCGCCAATCAATCTCGTGGCCACCCTCGACCCCGCTCTCCAGCACCCCACCGAGTTCAGGTAAGAGCAGCGTGTCCGTGACTATGCAGCGAAGAACAACAGGCTGACGCGAATCTATGGTCGATTTGCGCGCAGTGCTGCCTGGGGACGCCTACGAAAGGCAGGCTGGACTGCAAAGCGTGCTCCTATTCGAGGAGGCGGGCTGCTTGAGACGCGATGGCTCTACATCGCGCCGAACGGGTCTCCTAGCGGACGAGAGGGAGTTGATTACTTTGTCGGCGACGACGCCGCCGTGGCGTACGTGCGAAAGCTTGATGAAGAAGCAGGGAGCGACGACTCATCTCGTCGCAGCGCTGACCTGTCTACGCCGCCAAGCGCGAGCGGGAAGGACGCGACCTTCAGCGACTTTAAACAAGCCATGATGGTGCTCCCAGACCCACAGTCTCGCCAACCACGCCAGCCACAGCCGCACAGGCCACGCGAGCGGCACCAGCCGAGGAATCGGTAGCCACAGCAGCCACGCCAGCCGCAGCAACAGCAGCCACACCACCAGCAGCAGCAGCAGCGGCAGCTCCAGCAGCAGAGGCAGCCCCAGCACAATCGCACTCCGAGAGTGGGGCGACAAGTGACGAAGTTGTCTGCCATGGCAGCAGCTACTCGCCGCCACAAGCGCCTGTACGCACCGACCCGCCGCCAGTAGCGCCTGTACGAACCGACTCGCAACCTGCGAACACTGACAGTGAGCAATCAGGGAACCAGAGTTGGCATGGTGACACCAGTCACGACTACGGACCTGACTTTGGTCCCGCTGGCCCTCTGGTTGAGGTGCAGAGAACGCTGCTCTCGCTTTTCGAAAGTGAGTCCGACAGCGAGCAACAAGAGACGAAGCAGGAAGTGCCGCCACAAGCGGACAGCAGCTCACGCGCCACTGACAACGACGAAAGCGACGGCGACCAAGAGTGCGCTGGTTAGCAAGACACGATCGTGAGCAACATCGTGCCGGTTGTCGACGACGACGACATCACCCTGCTGGCACCCAGGGAGGACATGGGCGATTATGACTCGGACGTGGATGTCCCGGAGGACATGACAGGCGAGATAGCGCCGCTCGAGGACAGTCCCATGGTGGCGCTTGACGACGACGACGAAGATGAAGACGGTGGCGACCACGTGACCAGCGCATTCATGGATGCACTTGGCGGCGCCGTCCTCCTTGAGGCGGGCTCGCTAACCACAGACGCTTTGCGCGGCATGCTGTGGAACGAACATACAGCATACTTCGAGCGGGGCGTCGACGAGTACCCGTCGATGGTGAGGACCAAGGGCTGACCAACCGAGGCGACATGGAAGGCTGCAACGTCGCCTCTGTCACACCTCCTGGTCTTGTTCCACAAAGCTATGTGGGTGGAGGTGGCAGCTGATACCAACAGGTACCGGCTGCAGCAGCTCGACGGACGTGCACAAGTTGTGCAGGCAAAGCAGAGAAAGAAGCGCGCGCTGGACCCGTCAGTCAATGTCGAGCGGCTGCGTGAGATAACGACTTGCCTGCGTCGCAGTCCTCCGGTCCAACCGTACGAGCTACTCATATTGGTCGGCCTACTCCAAGCGAACGTTCTTTGCCCTCAGATCAGGGGTATCTATCACCACTGGTCGCTGCGGTCGACCGGCGCGCTGCCTGCCGGAGCTTTCGGCCAGCTCATGTCGCGCAACCGGTTCAATGAGATTCTTCGCAACCTGCAATTTTGCGACAACCGCTCGGGACTGGCAGTCAGCGACAAGACGTGGAAGCTTCGCAAGCTGATACAAGTTCTTCAGAAGACATTTGAGTCAGCGTGGACGCCGACATCCAAGTACAGCTTCGGCGAAGGGATCTTGCCCTCCAGCTCGCGCCGCAACTGGATGCGCATGTACATGCCAGACAAGCCGCATCGCTGGGGGACGAAGATGTTTACGGCGTGCGACGCTGAGATCTCGTACTGCTATCGGTATGTGCACTCCTGCGATATCTTGTATGCTACATGATATATCTACAAGATATATCTACAAGATGTGACTCACTTGTGCTTGGTATCTTGTACGTTTGAGCTGTACCTCTGAGCCAAATTCCACGCAGGCGAGCAGCCCCCAGCCGAGAACAAGACAGGACCCGCCGCCGTTGTCCGGAACATGCGGCGTGTGCTAGCGAACGCACCATCGGCGTGGCGCTTGATCATTGTGGATCGATTCTACACATCGGTCGTACTTCTGCTCCAGCTACTGACTATGAAGCTCAATACCATCGGAACGATCAGCACCAATCGCATTGGGTACCCTTCCGGTGTGACGAACTGGCCGCCGCCTCGGTTCCGCAACACACCTTGAGGCGAGTTTCGGATGGCGAGATCGGTTGACGCACCTGTCATGCTGGCTTTGAGCCGGTTCGAAAAGAAGCCAGTGTACTTCTTCAGCACTGGCGCCAGTGGAGCAGAGTCGAGTGTCAGTCGCCGCAACGGGCGACTGGTGGACTTCGTCATGGCGCCGAAGCTCGTGCCAGAGTACCACGAGCTGGTGGGAGGCGTTGACAGGCATGATCAGCTCCGCCTCCAACGCTACTCCCTTCAGCTCCAGAACAGGTGCCGCAAGTACTATAATTCGCTGTTTCTCGGGCTCATTGATTTGGTGGTCGTGAACAGCTACACGACGTACACGCAGTGGCAGAAAGACACGGGCTCAAGACCTCTGAAGCGCGCCGACTTCATGACGATGTTGCACGAACAACTCCTGTCGACGACGTCCAGCGACTTTGTGGAGATCGCGGAGTTGACACAAACCGGCACGCCAGTGTCCAAAACTTGCCGGGTGCAGCCCACCCAGCATATGGTGACTTTGACGGTTGAGTGGCGAGGCGAGGGAAAGTTGCGCAAGCGCAGCCAGAGAACCTGCATGGTGTGTCCGTTGTTGCGGCGAAAAGTGCGCAAAAACTCCAATGCCACCTCCTACTACTGCGAGTCGTGTTCCGAGGCATCGGCGAAGTTGTGGCTGTGCATGAAGGCGAGAGAGCCGAGCGTGAGGCCGCGGACGTGCTTCGACATATGACACGAAGACTTTGAGTGCGGACGCACACTGCCAGTCGATCTCGACACTTCTATCAAGATGCGCAGAGTTGGTGCGGCTGAACACCAGTCGCGAAAGCGCCCGCGAGTGGACCAGGAGTCGGCGAGAGAGGGTGAGAACACGAGCTCGGACTCACAGCCCTAAGTTCGTAATGCACTGCGTGTTTGAGTTCTCTTGTTGTTCCCACTATGTATCTTATTTGTGTTTTGAGTGATGACTTGGTGAGTTGGTGGTGTTGTGAGTGTTGAGTTGGTGTAGTAGAGTTGGTGTAGAGTTGGTGTAGAGTTGGTGTTGTATAGTTAGTGTTGTGTTGGTGTTCTAGAGTTGGTGAGATTTTGCGTGTAGAGTTAGTGAGGTTTTGAGTGTTGAGTCGGTGATGTTGAAAGTGTTGCGTCGGTGGGGTTGACTTGGTTGTGCGGTGGGTGTTGACTTGGG
>JAASGD010000748.1:0-16969 GCA_023334115.1 Globisporangium megalacanthum | reverse complement strand
GAATGAGTGTCGGAATGCACAAGCATGTCAGCATATTCATGGTATGGAAGTGTGCACTCACCGATTCTGGCCGGATGACAAAAAACACAGATCGCTCTGTACCACTCTTTGCGGGAAACCAATTCAGAGAAGACGAAAAAGGCCTCGTCAAATGGCTGTGATAGCGTGCGAATGCATAGCGTACACCCCACGAGACACCCGTCCCGGCGCGGAAATGCACGGAGCGAAGCGGAGTGCATCGACCTGGGCAGACGAGCAACCCGAAGGCGAAGCGCTGCAACGCGTTATTTTTTTTCTTTCGCCCGCAGGGCATAACCCTTCCCCTACTTGGTTTTATATACCATCATACGCCTTTTGCGAACCGGATGTGTATAAAATATGCACACAGACTGGACCGATATACACCCAGAATCGGTGAGTGCAGGGAGAGCCATTTGCTATGTTAAAATAGCCCACATTTCAGATCGAAGCTATTTTTGGTGCAAACCAGGCGCACTTCAATCTTGAGCAGCTCTTCAGACTAACTTGGCTTCCTCTTCTCCTCAGTCGCCATCCCACCACCTCCGACGCAAGTCGCCTGCTGCTCGCGCCACTTCCGTCCACTTGCTGCAATGCACCGCGCGAAGCCCAAGACGCCGCTCAACGTGCGTTTGTAGCGGACAAGCGTCACACATCCCGCAACGCTCACTCTCCCTCCCTCCCTCACCCCTCACTAGGCGATGGAGAAGCGCATTCCCGTGAACCCCAAGTACAAGAACCTCCAGAGCAAGATCGACACTGGGGCTACCGTCAACAAAGTGCGCCTCATCTGTACGTCACTCCCATCCACGCTTGGGCTCGTCCTGCGTCTGTGTCCTGTCCGTGCGAGTGACAGCGTTGTGTAAATGTGTGCAAGCCAGCGACCAAAGAGTTCTTGAAACGCCGGGACGAGACCTTCCGGCGCATTCCGTGCTCCGCACTCGCAGAGCTCTTTGAAGAGTACGAAGACAGCGGCAGCGGCAGTAGCGCGTCGCAGCCAGAGATGGTCGCGCGCATGGTCGAAAAGCGCGATGGGCAGCTCGTTCTCGAGCGCGTTCCAGTCGACGACAACCAATCCGCTGGTGCGAATGGACCCCGTATCGTGAGCTACGATGCCGAGGAGCAAGAAGCGTACGACCCGCCGTATCTCATCCTCGACACGCGGTCGAAAGACGAGTTCGCACTGAACCGCATCCACCGTGCCAAGAGCTTCCCCGCTGCGTTTCTCTGCCGCGACGTGCTGCTCCCTGAGATGCACCGCTTTGTACGTCACAAGCGCTTGCGGTGGTTGACCATCATTCCTTCACTCACGTCTCTTGACTCTGGGTCTGGTTATTTTGGGGTATTTTTAGAAAAACCACGAGAGCAAGCTCGTTATTCTGTACGACTTGGACGAGAAGACGGTCGCGCAGACTGCGCATACGCTGGTCCAGCGTGGCTTTGACAACATTTACGTGCTCACGGGTGGGCTTGTCGAGTACGCAGAGCTCTTCCCCGACCACGTAGAAGGCGTGCCGCTGCCACGGCGACCAGCCGACCCGACCAAGAAACTGACGCGCGACGTGTACAAAGGCGCGTCTGGGCTCGCGACTAGCGGCGCCAAGAGCGTCAAGAGCGCGGCCACGCGCAGCCGACGGGACACGACGTCGGACGCGAGCTCGGTGACGAGCACGCTCAGCGTCGCAGAGACAGTCATTTCCAAGGCGGTGGCCCGCAAAGCCCGTGTCCAAGGAGGGACGAACTACAGGTAGCAGAGCGGCCGAGAGCACGTGATAGAGAGCCATTCATACACAGCTACACGCACATCCCCGCTCTGTCATGGAATCCGGCAGTCCCACACTACGCGGTTTCAGCGAACTTGTTCATCGCGACTGCCATCTCGACATCCTACACACACGCCAAGGGTCAGCATACGGAATCCTCGTTTTTGTCACTATCAGCAATACCGCCTGTTCTCCCATTCCATCACGTACGTTTGACGAGAGCCCGCCGCAGTCGTGCGTGCTCAGCGTCACTTCGACGCGGTTGTAGACGTTGAACCACTCGGGGTGGTGGTTCATCTTCTCGGCGAGCGCTGCACTCGCACTCATGAACGCCCACGCTTCGTCAAAGTCCCGGAACTGGAACGTGCGCTGGATCGCGTCCCGACCGCTCACCGGCTGCCACGCGGGCGCCAGCTGCGCGACCGCAGCGGCGCGCTCTGCTTCGCTCAGACGCGTCGGGAACGCGCTGAATGCGCGCGCGCCGAGCCGCTGGATCTGCCGTGCGAGCATCTCTCTCTCTCTCTTTGTATGTGTTGGTGCTGGCGATGCGTGTGTCTCGTTCGCCACGTGGTGGTGGCTTGTGACTTGTTGGAATGGAGTGGAGCTTCCAAAGTGATGGTGGATGTTGAACTTATGTGACCCTGGTCTTCATACTCAGGAAGCTGACGAGGTGTGAGTGACGACACTTGCGTGGTGTATGCAGCTGAAAACGGAATTAGTCGAAGCTTAACGGTACGAAAGCCAAAGGTCGTCATGCACTTCACGCGAGTGACACCACTTGCCCAGCTTGACCAAAGAAGACGAGGACCAATGTGCTGGTTCAGTTCGGCTATTACTTTATGGATACACACATGTGCGCGAGCTCAGCTGCAGCAGCCTAAGCGTGCTGGTTCATCATACGCGTTGTCGGCAGCGACAGCACCGTCCACGGGCCCCGGTAGCCGACAGCCACAGCGGGTGCGAGCCAGCGACTAGTTCTTGCGCTTGCGGTTGAACGCCTTGAGCTCTTTGCGGTACGCGTCGCTGATCGCAGACGACACTTTGCGCAGGTCCGTGAGCCCGCCACGCAGCGCTTCGTCGCTTGGAACGCCTGGCCCCACACGCAAACAACGCGTCACATCAGCACACACACTCTCTCCTTGTAAGTACGCTCGGGGCATGCACTGTTGTGGGCGACACGACCCATACGACCTACGCACCGAGTCGCGTCTGCAGCCGCACGTGCATCTTGGGCTCCGACGGGTGCGGGATCGTGTAGCCGCAAAAGTCCACGTCCGGGCTAGCGAGTTAGGGTACCGTCACGCCACCAGAGTGTAGTTAGTTACAATACATGTTACAAGGTGCAGTGCGCGTGTGGCAGTCCACACATGGACGTGTGGACGAATGAAAGACGCACTTTCGCATGAGCACGTGGCGCACAGCGTTGCCGAGCGTGTGGTCCTCGTCGTGGAAGACGTAGGTCTTGGAGTAGTCGGACGACGCCGTGTGCACATCAAGCTTCTTCACAGCGGCCATTGTGCTGGTGATGTCGTGCTCGGGCTGGTGGTGATGAATAAAATGGCTCTTCGAACACAGGACCAGTCGAGTGAATTAGTGCGGGAATTTACGAAAGTAGGCAGGAATGTAACCGAGCGGGGTACACCGAGGGTACATTTGATTTGTATCTATTGATGCAGAGATTCTGACCATCAGGGCAAAAGGGACTGGCCATTGTGTTTTGGCGACTTCTGTACCCCAACAGTATCCATGTGCGAGATGGGTTGAGGTCATCTTGACGTCAATTCGCTCGCGAGCGCTGCGTGATGTTCCGCTCCGTCGCACCGTCGACTTCCAGTTGCTACCTCACGTACTGACACCTCCTATGACACAACACAGTTAGCTTTGGCGATCCAGTCCGGTCACGTCGCAGTCGTCAAATTTTTTCATGAAGCGGGATACCTGAATGATTCGACACTGAGTTCAGGCTTGTCAGGTTTCGGTTTGACGCGAGGCCCAACGGATACACGAGCAACAGTTTGTGCAAGGCCCTTGTGAGTGGATGGATCGAGCAGCGGAGGTCGGCGACGTAGCTGCCTGTCGTCAAGTGGGTCGACAAGACCATTCCGAGCGACGTGGCGTTGGACAGCGCCTTGAGGAACGAATTCCTCGACATTGCTGAGTGATTGCACACGATTCGAGCAGAGGGCTGCACGTCGGCTGTGAGGGGTGAAGCTGTTGGGCATGGACACCTTGAAGTCGTCCAGTGCTGCACAAGCATTGGAGCGAAGGCTGTACGACCAACGCAATGAGCTCCTCTGCAGCAGAGATGATGATGCGGCAGGTTTGCCAGAGTGCAAGAACTCCGAGCTGCTCCGCGTCGCTCTCTTAGCACGCGTTGCGCTGAATGTTGCTGGCGCTGGTGCTAGCTGAATTGGATACTGCTGGTGCTGCTGCTCCAGGTGGTGGTGTTCACGATGCTGGTGGTGCTGCGTGGACTGCCGTTGGGTCTCTGGCAAAGGACACCTATAGCCACCACCGTAGCTGTGCAAGAGGAGCTCATTCACACGTCGAAGTCCAGACCAACCGCCGACGTTATCACACGGTTCTTCAGTACACTCCTGGTGTGGCTCAAAGTTGTACCTGCTCTCACGCGTTGCTCCGTCGTCCTCTGCATGACTTGGCTCCGGTGACGCTGCTTACGCATATCGTTGGATGAAATAAATGATCGCGCTCGTGGAGACCCCGGGCAGCGACATCGCGTCCGTGGCCCATTTATCGTCGTCGATGCGACTGCCGCTGGAGCTTGTCTATATTGTGGCATGCCTTGGGTTCTGCGTGCACCTTGGTGTTTGGTGCTGGAGTAGCTGGCAAAAGCGGCATTGATACCTCGTCCTTGTGGCTGCAAGTTGGTGAATGGCTTGGTTTGTTGTACATGCACGTCTCGATTTGCTATAGCACTGGAACTGGTGAAGAATGTGGACGACCAAGAGCACCTTGCCACCACACACGAATGAGCAGGTTCAGTGGAAATATATCGTATTTAGTGATCCGGTGTCTCACTGAGGTTGTGCGGCAAAGTGCGAGTATGAATGAGACATGGCGATGGCAAAGTGCGAATCTGAATGAGACAAGGCAAAATTTGCACTGACTATTCTCGATTGAAGGCAACGTGGATCTGAATGGCGACCAGTGGTCGCTGGTCTGCTCGGCTCTTGCTTGCTCCTGGTGCGCCGCTCAGACACGCCACCAACCATCGGTCACTCACTCACTGGAGCGTGAAAACCGCACAGTTGTGCAAGCTCACTGCTGCGGCGCTCATGAGAAGCTTTCACTTTGTGTTATCGTCAAGGCTCTCAAGGAGAGCCACTCGTAGGCAATTCATCGATCCGTGGTCGTCCGTCTGTGGGATTGGTCGCCGCGAGTGTCTTTCCCTGGAGGCACCCACGACGCCAATAGGGAGCTCTCCTATTGCTCCTGTTTGCTCAGCAACTCGTCTTTGCATCGCAAAAGAGAGAGAGAGTGCACTGGAAGCGGTGGCAAAGGACTGGTGCAAACAGGTTCGATCGATCTCTCGCTCCCTCGCCTGCAAGCTCGAGGCGCAGAACGCAAGCGGCTGACTGATGGAGTAGTGTGAGCATTCCTGACCACTCGATTCGTTTGGTCGAACACCCAGCGCACACAGCGCGAAGCGACACGAACGAGCGAGAGGAGGTGCAGGAAATAGATTCACAATTCTGTCCTGTTGTTGGGAGTGTTGACAGGACAGAATGAAAACCACTCGTCCTGTTGCACGAGCTGAGCTGCTCACCCGCACGCACGAGACGACGAGCGCTACGTCATGAGCTCCAGCTTGTGACGCAGTGTGCAGACAAGCCTTCAGCTTGCCAGCGGCTGCCCGCTTCCGCCACACACTCCGTGAGTGCCACGCGACCGCGAGTCAGCACTCTGCATGTTATGTGTGATTCAATCAAAGGCGGTGCGCTCTCTCCCTCTCCTTTCCCCTCGATGCCTGACGAACGGGACTTGTCAAGCACGCACTTGAGCTGGACGCTCCAGCGCGTTTGCTCCTGGGCGTGTGACGATGTCGACAAGATCAGCGCGCTTTCAGCCGTGTGGTTGCTGCTGTAAGAAACACATTCTGGCAACTCCCTGACCTCTGGTTGCTCGTTGTGAGCTCGACGGTGGCTCTTTTCTGGAAGCACTGCAACGTGCTGCTTTTGCGAGTTGTGAAGGTGGGTGGTGGTTGTGAACACCAGTGTTCTTCAGCCAACACCAACACCAACAGCAACATTTTGCACAGGACCTCGCCTCTTTTTTGCAAAAAAACGAGCATTCGAAAAGGTCTCGACCAGCTTCACAAAAACCAGAAGCTCCAGCACGGACGAGCTCTTGGGAGCCGCCTGCCCGCTTATTTCTCCATTCCCCAACTGCGCGACCAGGACCAGCATCCATCCATCCATCCATTCGCTCATCCGTGTGTCTACCATCCATCCGATCGCCCAACGTGCCAGTTTGCGTGGCCTTTTCCAGTGGATCCCCCATACTGTACGTCCACTCCAGTGCGACCAACCACCCACCGTGAGTGAATGACGACACACCAGGTTCGCTTCACGAAAGCTCGAGAACTCGACTCGCCGCGACCACCACCACCAGTCAGTCCGTTCGTTCGTTCTGCCTGCCTTCCATCGCACCAGAACCGCGCGCCACAAACGCTCGCTCGCTCGAGTCGCACGAGTCGCACACAGCCGACGGCGCGTCCCAGCCATCACGGTGAACGCGCTTCAATCGGCATCCAGGTCAGCCACAAAAACGCCGTCCGCACTCCCAAGTTGAGAACTCGACTTTGGCACACAAACGCCAGCCAGTCAAAAGACTGGAGAGACTTCGACGGTTGCCACGCGCCGCCGCGTCCCATGTTGAACCAGCGCCACGAGCTGCAAACCCCACGCGCGGTCCTCTCAGCGTCCCGAGACGAGCGAGCCATTCCACTGTGTACCGACTCGAGCGCAAGTGGCGATTCTTTCGTCAGCGCCACCACTGTTGGCACTGTCACCAACAACATGCCCGACCGTCGGAACGGGGCCCACGTGACACTCGCAACGCTACTGCACCCGCACCAACGACAGTCGAAAAGAGCGACGATGATGGGGCGCCAACCGCGTCAGCGTCACTGGCAGCCAACGACAGCGCAGGCGACCGATTGCGACCCAAGCAACTGGAACAACAGGGAGGATCCGACACGGGACGACGACACTGACGACGCGATCGCACTGCAGACGCACTTGCAGCGCATGCACTTGGTGGACGAGGCCGCTCGCGACGACTGCCAAGACGATCCCGGCATCGATGAACGAGACGGCGACGACGACAACGACGACGAGGGTGGCGGCGGCTACTTTGTCGACACGCCCGAGCTCGCCGCGTTTCTCGGGATGGTGCCGTTGAGTCCCCCGACGACAGCGCCAGTGTATCGTCCTGGGCTCACGCCGCTGGCAGCGAAAGCCGCGTCGTTCTCGGGTCGCCAGCGCGACAACGGACACGAACTGCCGCCGTCGCAGCGCTTGCAACCGCTGCACGTGCGGGGCCACCTCGTACCGTGCTCGCCGCCGGTGCCGATCCCAAGGAAGCAGCTGCTGCGGCGTCGCAACAGCGTCACAGGCTCGCTCCTCTCGTCGTCGCGCCAGCACCGTGGAAGTGACGGGAGCGGGCTCGCGGGTGCGAGTGAACACCACCAGTACAGCCGGACACAGTGCGAAGCACGGCTCTGGGACGAAGACTGGCACTTTAAGCTCTCGCTGGAAGCGCGCGAGTCGTTTGAGCGCTCGACCAGCAGGAACACTAGCTCTACGACCACGAACGACAATGGCGGCAACCGACACAGTCCAAGCACGAGCTGTCGTCGTTCGCTACACCGCAGCCGTGGCCACAGCGAGTGCGGCACGATCAGCAGCACAGGGTGGTGGAAAGCGCAGTCGACGTCGTCGCTGACGTCGACCGTGACGACGAGCCGCGACGACGAGTCGGGCAGCAGCGATTTTGCCGGCGAGAACGACGACGCGGCGACCAGCGACGTGTTTGACATGGACGACTTGTAGGGTGTGGGTGTGTGGGACGATGCGTGTGGGAGAGTGGAAGCAAACGACGCGTGCTACCTCTGGTTGTCGGCCAGCCAGCTACGTAGCGACAGTGCAGTGCGACAAGCGACAACAACAAACGACGAATGAATGAACGACCGTTTTGACACGATACGGATGGGGACGTCACGATGGGGCCTGGTAGGGTGGTTCGTTCACGACAAGTGCGCGTCTGTCGTGAGGAGCGTCCTCCGCTCGAGCGTCATGTGCTTCTCCCGCAACACTGCGAGTCGCGAGCGCCGCATGTGCGCGACAATGGTGTCGAGTGCGGTCGCGAGTCGCTCGTGTTGTTCACTGCGACTCTCGCGGACGTGCTTCCACCGCTGGAACGCTGCGAACGCACGGGCAAACTGCCAGTGCGAGAGGAACTGCTGGAGCTTGCGTACCACGATACTGTCGCGCTGGCCGTCGCTCAACCGACTCTGGTGCGCAGTCGCGACAGCTCGAGTGGTGGTGCGCCACCGGGCGAGCGTGAGCCGCAGCTGCCACGTCGGCGACGCGACAGCGTGCAGTGGGGTGGAATGCGGGTGAGACGAACTGAGTGAACGTGAAGAGCTCGTGCGACGGCGGCTTGCAGAGACCCAGAGCCACTGCGACACGAGCTGGTACTTCCACATCGCGTCGCTCGTGACGAGGTCCGTGAAGCGCTGGCAGCGACACGACGGCGGGTGTGCTGCGTTCAGTTCTTTCCGCAAGTTCCACGGGAGCTCGTCGTTGTCGAATCCCGGCTCGTCGAGGCTGCTGACGTCGCTGTCGCTATCGCCGTCGTTTCTCGCCGCGACCATGCCTGGCCGGGAAGTTTCAGTGCTGTCGCTGTCGCTGTCGAGGCAGCGGAGCGGGAACATCGTCCAGCCTTGTCGTTCGCCACTCGAGCCGTCTTGTTCACTTGCAACAGGACACTCGTCGTACGTTGTCGTAGGTACAACGACGTCCAGTGGATCGAGCGCAGAGAGGCCAAACGACGCTGTGATGTCGGCGTACTTGACAGCAGCGACAGCTGCGAGCGCCGAGACGCCGAGACGGCCACGCTGGTCCTCTACCGTGAGTTCGTTCACATCGTTGCTTACCTCCCATTCACTGTCGTCCCCGTCACAGTCGGAGGACGTGCGATCCGCTCGGACGCCAGCGTACGTCTCGTACTGGTCCATGAACCACGGTGGGAATGGGACTCGAGTGTGCTGAGCTGCAGCGTGGCCGCAAAAGCTGCACGCAGCGTCGTCGCGCTGGTCTGTTGTAAGCGAATCCGCTGGCCGCTCGAAGCCCTTGCAGCCACACAGAGTCGCTCCCGAGTCGCTACGGTGTTCCTCTCGATCACTAGCGCCCGCACTGTCGCAGTGGAGGAACTGTCGCCCACACTTCTCTGCCAGAACCTTCTGCAGGACCCAGCGCCAAGCGAACGACGGCGCGAGCTGCAGAATGTAGTAGAAGCAGCTCTGCCCTTCGAACTCGGTTTCGAGGCGGCACGCAAGCTCTTGCTTGCTCACGAGCGCACACACCACCGCGAGGTGTCCCCTCAAGAACGCGTACACGACCGGCGCGTTCCCGTCGCCGTCCAGTACGTCGATGCTGCTCCCAGGCACCGCAAGCGCCTTTGCGAGCGTCTGTTCCACTAGCGTGACGTTCGCAAAGCATGCACACCTGTGGAGCACTGTCGTGTCCATGCCGTCGCCGGCCACTCTTCCGTTGTACGGCGCAGCGTCGAGCAGACGGAGTGTCGCACGAGCGTACACGTCAGTTGTGTGCCGACTCGCGGCCGCAACGAGCCCGACGTGCGCTGCAACGAGTGCGCTCCTTGTCGCAAGACAGTGCGCAGCATAGTCGAGGAGCCAGTACAGTGCGTCGAACGCACCGCAGTCGATTGCGAGCGTTGCGAGTGCTGCGACATTGGCGATCGGAACGCGGTGCAGCCGGAGCGCATCGAGATGCGGCACGAGGTTGAGCGCACTCGCTGCTTCCCACGAGAAGACGCGCATACGCTCGTCCTTGCAGTGGCCCAGGCGCTCGAGTGCGCGCAACGCTTTCCCACTGCTCGGCGTCGGATGAACTGGCGTCGAAGCAGCGAGCGGAGTGCGCAGTCGGTCGTGGAGACGCAAGACTGTGCGGAGGAGGCCGTGCGTGGGCGTCTCGAGCAGCGTCGCGTCGGCGACTGCACTGGCTGCAGTTATAGAACTACTGTCTGGACGGTAGACAGCGCTGATAAAGAGCTCAGCGAGCTCGACGTGGCCGAGGTCGTAGCAGAGCACGAGTGCGCTGCTCGAGTCACCACTGCTGGTAGCGTTGACTGTGAGCGTGTCCCGCCACGACAGCGTGTCAGTGGCGTCGACTGTGAAGATCTCGGTTACTACGTACGCCGACAGCTTGCGGGCGTTCCATCGCGCCGCGTGGCAGAAGAAGTCCGCCTCCAGCAGCAAAGACGCCAAGCTGGTTGACCCTGCTCTTGGCTCGCACTGGGGCTGCCTGTGAGCTGCTCCTGTCGCGTCGCATACACGCGCAATGCGTGAGCTCCAGAGCGGCTGGACGACAGTGCGGAACACGAGAACCGAGTCGCAGCGAACAGCACGTTCGAGCAGCAGCCACTGGAGCACGCGTAGCTCCATGTCGACACTGTCGTCGCGAGTTGGTGGGCGCTCTTCTCTCGCAGCAAGCGTCGGGTACATGGTTACTAGCCACTCTAGCAACTCTGCCGCCGCGTGCGAGGCCTGAGGTTGCTGCTGTCGCTCTATCGATGCAGCGACGGCGCTGACGAGCTCTTGCCAGCGCACAGTCCAGCAAGCCGACAAGTCGTCACGGAGCACGACCAAGTCGTGCCCCAACAGCAGCTGCGTGAGTGCTTTGCACTGGTCGTGCACTGCGAGCCACTGAGCGATCGCTTGGCCACGCACGCGACACGGGCCATGACTCGGTGTGCTGGGAGCCGCCAGTGCGAGGGCAAGCACGCGGGCGACGATCTCGACCGGGAGGGCGAGCGAACAAGCGTAGTTGACCGACTCTTCGGTCGCATGGATGCCGACAGGAGAGTCACACGCGCGTTCACGTCCTGGCAGAGTCGTGGTAGGCGACAGTGTATGGCGTCCTCCAAGCTTCTCGAGTACTGCAAGCAGAAACGTACGGTGCGCAGGCTGATGGCCGAGACTGTGGCGGTTCAAGATGAGTTCGCGGTCAAAGATGCGGAAGAACCGGTCGAGCGAGAAGCCGTGCGGTGAGCGCAGCTGCGTGTCGATGAGACCGAGCGCGCAGTCGAACAAGCCGAGCGCAATGCAGTCGTCTGTCCACTGGACGATCGTGGCGACACCGGGTGTCGTGTCGCGTAGAAGATCAAGACACGCGTGTGTCAGTCGCTCGCGCTCGCTCTGCTCGTTCCTACGCACTGCTGGCGCACAGTTCGCTGCGTGGTGCCACGTGTGGAAGCAGCACTCCATGCACAGCTGCAAGAGTCGCTCGAGCGCCGACGTGCTCGTGTGCGGTCGTGCTGGCCGCCGCCGTTCGTGCGTCAGGCACTCGGAGAGGAACCACAGATGGTCGCGGTCGAGACGGGCTCGCAGTGATGCTGTCTCGGCGCTTGCGTACGAGAGCTCGATGTATACCGCTTTCCACGCCTGCGCGTCACTCGTTTGCTGCGACACGAGTTGAGCGAGCGCATTGAAGCACCTCGACGCGAACACGGTCGCCAGCAACCTTTGAGCGTGCCGACCGGCGCTGACGTCAATCTGGACAACGCGGAGAACCGTCAGCAGTGCACACTCGACGACAGCAGGCGACGCTGGCGTCGCAGCGTCGTTCCATGACCACGAGCGACGGCAGAATCGCACGAGCGACTGTGTCTCGACTTGGTTCGCACCGTACTTAGCGAGGACCGAGAGGATCTCGGGACACGCGAGACTGACAGCGAGGGCTTCACCCAGTGGCGTTTGCCAGCCAGCTGAGCAAGAATGTGGTGTGTCGTTGTCGTCGGCGCTTCGGTCATTCGGATCCGCTCCAGCGTCGAGCAAGAACTCAACAATCTGTCGCCGTGCGTCGGTTCCGTTGCGTGTCGTTGCTGCTCTCGAACACACTCGGATAGCCAGCGCAAGCGGAGGCACGGCACGTGTGTGACCAAGAGGATGAGCAAGCTGCGGTTCCGTCGCGACGTCGATGCACTGTGGACACACGCTGCCGTACTTACGACAGCCGAGTACGTCGGAGCAATCAGCGACCTGCTCGCGTTGTCGATCAGCAGAGCTTCCGACCGAGCTTGGAGCAGGCACCGGTGTCAGCTCCGGTCGCTTGCGGTGCAGCCAGTACCGGAGCGTGTCCATCGCACCGCTGTCACTACTGCGTCCCAGCGAGCCAACGCGTGGCCGTGCCAGTAGCCGACGAGTCACCTCTGGATCTTGTAGTGCATCCACAGCCGCTGTCGATCTCTCCGGCGCTGGTAGTGACAAAGAACTCGCGTGCGTCGTCTTGTGTCGACGTATCTGAAAGCGAGCACCACAGGGAGCCCACGGTGCTGTCAACCTACTCGCTGCCGTCTTGGCGGCGACCTGCGACGCCTCTCGAGCTGTCGCCTCGATTCCATGCGGCGTGGCGTTCACATTCGCCCCAAGATCAACGAACGCTCTCACGAGTGCGTCGTCTCCGCGCCAGATCGCGTAGTGGAGTGGCGTGAAGCCGTCGTGGTCGACGACGTGCAGTGCAGCAGGGCACTTGGACGCAAGGTACGTGGCGACAGACTGGGCGATGGCTCTCCCAGCGCTCCAGTGCAATGCGGTGCGTCCTCGTGTGTCGACGCAAAGACAGAGCGCGTCGGCGACACTGTCGCTGTCGCCTTCGCTGTCGCTGTCCTCGAGCAGCAAGACACAGGCTTCTACACTACTCCGCATGGCGGCGTAGTGGAGCGCTGTGCACCCCGACGTATCCTGCGTGAGTCTCGGGACACGGAGCTGTGTGACGAGGTAACACGCGACTGAGAGGCACTGCTGGTCGCACGCTTCGTGCAGCAGCGAGCGCTGGAGGTGATCTAATGTCGCTCGACCAATGTCGTAGACACGGACGAGGAACTCGAGGCGCTCGCGGTCGCCGCTGCGCACGGCGTCCCACTCGTCGCCCCGACAGCGCACGTCCAGTGCTCGCACACTGTCGCTCCCAGTGTCGCCTGGGCTGCTGTCTACTTCGGCTACTTCTAGACTGTGCGCACGTCGTCTTCTACTACTTGACGACTCGGACACCATCGTAGCGGCCACCAAGCGATCAGCGGTTCGCCAGAGCCTAACGAAGCGCGTCGACGTGCGTCGTAGATCCACTCGTGCGACGCAAGCGTTGGACGACAGGCGGTGTGCGAGCGCAGCTAGTTTCAGCAGCGTATAGTGCGCGCTCGAGAGCCCCGCGTTGTCCTGGACGCACACTTGCAGCGTCGCGTCTGCTCGCTGCAACAAGAGCCGCACAATGCGGTGGTGCTCTCGGATCACAGCGTGGTGCAGTGGGATGCGGCCGCTTGCGTCACGGGCGAGCGTACAGACCCGCGGTCGCTGGACAAGACCGCGTCCGCTCCCAGTAGGACATCCTCGTCCTAGGAGCATCCGAACCGCCACGTTGTCGCCGGACGTACACGCGCTGTGGAGTGCGGAGACGTGGAGGTCGCTCCACTCGTACACGAACCGCTGGATGCGCAGTCGCTGCCCTGACGACGAGTGCTGCGTCGCGGCGAACGCGCGCCAGGGCTCCTCGTTCTCGCTGAGCGCGAACAGGCGACTCACGGCTGTGCTAGGCGGATCTGAAGTGCCATTCTTCTCAAAGTGGCGTCGGCGACGTGCTGCAACCGCATAGAAGCGCTCAAGCGCAGCTCGGAACCGCTGATCGCTGGGGTTCGCAACGTCCTCCATTCCTCCTTGTATACAGTATACGCCCCACCAAAAATCCAAAAATGACTGCTCCTGATCCACGTCGTTTCAAGGACGCGGCGATAACATTGTTGGTATTCGCACGTCATGTCGCTATGCGCTCGCCTCGACCACTGCGGCTGCTTCCTTCTCTTTCTTGGCTTGGTGGTGCGCGCGGCCGCGCGCGACGCACTCTTTAAAGCGCTTCTCCAAGTGCGCGTCGCCCGGCGCGAGTTGAATCGCTGCCCAGAGCGCACTTGCGGCGTCTTCAAACTGCTCGAGCGCTTCGAGGCACTGGCTCTCGCGGAAGAGCGCTTTCGCCCAGTCCGGCTTGAGTTTCTTCGACACGCGCACGTCGTGCAGCGCTTTCGCAGCTTCCCCGGCTCCAAGGTACGCGGCACACCGGTTACTGTACAGCACTGGGTCCGCGGGGCTGATGGCGAGCGCTTGCGAGTACAGTGCGACGGCTGTGGGAAAGTCCTTGGCGACATACGCGGCGTTCCCACGCTCTTTCAGCGCAGCGGCTTCCGCTAGTGCGTCCGCGTCCAGTTCGACGGCTTCTGGGACTGGAATGTCGTCCTCTGGCTGTTCCGGCGTGGCAGCTGGAGCAGCTCCAGCCTCGCCACTCGCTGGGAATGGCTCGACGTTCGCGTACAACGTCTCGAACGTCACGCGCTCTTCCGCCAGCAATGCATCGAGGTCGTCGCGCGTCTCGTACCCGCGCGTCACGGGCTGCAAGAGCACCACGACGTCGCGGTGGCCTTTCCCAGCAGCGTGCTGTAACGGCACAGCGCCTGCGTCGGACGTCCGGTTCGCAGCAGCCGCTGCGTCGTCGGCTCCTCGGGTCGTGAGAAAGAGCCGGACAATCTCGGTCGCACCTGTCTCTGCTGCCATATGGAGCGCCGTAATGCCGCCTGCAATCGCGACCGCGAGGTCAGCGTGTGCCGCGAGCAGCTCTTTTGCAACCACAGGCTTGTTCATGAGACACGCAAACATGAGCGGCGTCACGCCTTTCGCGTTCGCGGCGTTCACGTTCGCACCACGCTTGAGCAACGCTTCGACCGTCTTTTCCCGGTTCTCACTCACTGCAAAGTGCAGCGCCGTGCCGCTCGGCGTCGTGGCTTCCAAGTCCGCGTTGTGCTCTAAGAGCACGTTACACGTCCGGATGCTGCCGTTCGCTGCCGCTTCGTGCAGCGGTGCGAGGCCGTTTGCTAGCGCGAGCGTCGCGTCGGCGCCTCGTTCGAGCAGCAGCTTCACGGCTGCGAATTCGTTCTCTTTGCTCGCGTAAAACAACGGCGTGCCGCCTTCTTCGTCGGTCGCGTTCACGCACTCGGGCGCGACGTCGAGGACGTACGTGATGAGCTTTCGCCGGCCTTTTGCCGCCGCAAAGTGCAGTGGCGAGCGCTTGTGCGCGTCTTTGAAGCCCACGAGCACTTCCTTGCCGCTCGCGGCCCAGCCTTTGCCCTGGATGAGCTCGACGGTCTTCTTGAGCAACTCCAAGTCGCCACCTGAACATATGTGAGTGAGTATGTGGGTGGGTGGGTGAGAGAGAGAGAAGGAGAGCTCTTGGGCGCGCACCTTCGGCGCTCGTGAAGAGCTCACTGACGAACTGCTTCTGGTCCTGGTAGTCGGCCACGCCTGGGCGCTGCTGCAGGTCGGACGCCATTGTTTGGAGGCGAAAGGTGGTGGCGTGACGCGGGTCGCGTGACTGACTGGATGCGGTTGCGCTTCCCAATGGTAAATGAGGCGTCGAGTGGCCAAGATGGACGTGACGCACGAAGTGTTCTCGAAGAAATGGCTGGTGTCAGCGATGTCGTCGTACTTTACTGGCAACGTTCGAGAGTTCCACGTAAGTCCGATTTGATTTCGGTAAACTTCGTTGTAGTTTTTCACAAATCACTTGATTTCCTGACAAAGGAATCAAAACAAATAAATCCAGAGTTCAACTTGGGCTTCACAAGGCAGAGACTGGTAAAGTGAGCACCATGGTGGCATGCCATAGCAACAACTGCTCGGCTGCACCAACAGGTAAATTGAGTAACGGCACTTACACAACAGTGGCAAAGGAGCGATGGAACTTGTGCATTAACGGAAATGTGAGCTGTGTCGTGGCCTTCCGGTCTCGCGTTGGAGCGCAGCGCAGTTAACCTGGGCACAACGTCGTCAGAGCTCAGCGCAATTAACGCGCCCACAGCCTCCGACGTCCTCTCTACACAGCTACCAGACGCAGTGCAGCTCGATGTGATGAACAACAGCGTTACGTCACCACTCGTCTCACCCCCACTCGGCACAGCACTCTCCAGTGATACCACGTTACCCACTCTCTCACCACGGTCGCTCAATACGTGAACACCTCCGACGCGACTCTGTGCGCCGCTACTGTATACCGCCCGACCCAAGCACGGGTCTCGTTTACCGCTCCCCAGCACCGTCGTCCGGGATGCCATCCACTACGCGGACACCCACAAGACTCACCAACTCGCACCTGCACGTCCTGTCCTGTCGTCTCCGGTCTTTGCGTTACCAGAACCCACAGCAAACCCTGCACTCTTTCACGTTCTCCAGACCACGCCTCTAAGCCATGCATGCAACTCACTCAGCTTCAGCATTTAAGAGTGAAGGTGTCGGAATAAAATCAATTGAAATCTCCGGATAGTAGATATCCTCTGTGTGGACGACAAGTCTCATTCATAAACTGTTTCCTGTGTGATTGATGTCAAGCTGCTGGACTGCATTCCTCAACTTGAGCCAAGCCAGCAACAACAACACCGAGCACTTTTTGCCCACGCCATCGAGACTTGGAGCTACTATGACGCCCCTGTGGCAGGTGCTCTTCATTTTCTGCGTCGCAATCGTCGTCGTCATCGCTTTGGTCTTCACGGACCGGTCTCTCTAAGACGCCAAGAGGAGACACAGCAACGTGACCAGAGACGAACGAAAAAGCCAACGACACGGGTCGCACTCCAGTGCGTTTCTTCACGCTCTCCGACTGTATCGCGTGTGATGCGAACGTCGACAAGGTCTTCACCAGAGTCGCAGATAGCGACTGCAGTACCTGCGTCATCCGAAGCTCCGCATTCGAGAGTCTTTCAGATTCTACAGTACTGCCTGCAGCATTTGTGAGAGGTGGATTGCCGCTGCATCCCAAGGCGACGATGTGTGCTGCGTGAAAAGGCACCTAGGCGATAAAATACACTTGCGAATTGTATACTTCTCCGAG
>JAASGD010000747.1:0-16974 GCA_023334115.1 Globisporangium megalacanthum | reverse complement strand
GCTCCAGCTCCAGCTCCAGCTCCAGCTCCAGCTCCAGCTCCAGCTGATTTGAGCATTTTATAGACCTGAGTGTTGGTCACCCCATAATTCATCATTTGGTTGTCAGGTAATTTCACTGCTTTTCTTCACTATCATTTCCATCGTCCACCAGCTGTTATGTGTGTCAACGCATCCAGTGTGACCACCACCTGGAGGTCTCTTTGATGCCACGCACGATTGGACTGCCAGTCACCGCCCGCGCTCACGTGTGAACCAAACTCCATTCCTGAACGTGCCGCCTCTCACTCAAGTCCTCTCGCTCACGTCCTCGTTCCTTTCAAGCCGACAATGTCTGGCAGGGGGAAGAGCTCCCGTCGCCAGCCGAAGCGCAAGTTCGGCACCGCGTTCCCAGCCGCCAGCGCGCCAGCGTTCACTCCATTTGCTGCTGCCATTCCTTCCAGTTTCAGTGCATCTCCTGCTGTCGGAGCACTGACCGTCAGCACCACACCGTTGGCTGTTTCGAAGCGCTCATCAGGGAAGAAAGTCGCGGCTTCCACCCACAAGGACACTGACGACCACGACGACGACATCGCCATGGAGGCGCGCTCGCTGGTCGCAGTCCTCGCGGACACCAAGGCGACAGTGGCCAGAGAGGACCCGTTTTGGCTCGCGCAGCTGCTGGATGACGTCACGCACGACATGCGGGCCACTGAAGACGCGAGTGTGCGGGTCACGTGGCTCAACAAAGTCGACAGTCGCGACAGCGCAGCAGTGGGGACGCGGTACGCGTTCGCGTTCGATGACGCGCTCGAGGTCGGCTCGATTCTGTGCCACGTGTACGCGCTCGAGTGCGACGGTGGCGCAGTGGAGGTGACGGCCAAGTCCATGGCGAGGGTGTGTGTGTGTGTACCTCTCTCTCTCTCTCCCTCTTTCGATGGCTGCTTGTACTGCTATCGATTCGAGCCCTGACGCGAGCCTGTGCATCTCCTGCCACACAGATCCAGCGCCGCTTGGCTCGTGCGCAGGCTGCGCTCGCGAACCCGAGTGCCGAGACTGGCGACAACAACGACGAGGACTCGGACGACGACGAGAAGCCTCCGACGGGTGCACGCCAGCGCAAGCACCGATACAGCGACGGCCAAGCGCGAACGAAGCGCGCTCGCTCGAGTGCTGCGGGTAGCGCAACGGCAAAGACAAAGACGCTAAGCAAACGTGACGCTGTCCAGCTCATCCCGCCGTGCTACGCGACAGTCGACGTCGGACTGTACGAGGACCGGGAGCTGCGAGGCTCGCACGCGTTCGCGCCGGTCGAGAACGACGCGCTCGCGACGAACAAGGAGGTGCTGCGGGCAGTCCTGACGCAGAACTACGCGCTGCTTGCGACTGTGACCGAGTCTCCGGACGCGATCCGCCGCATGACGTCGCTCGCAACGTACCAGAGCGTCGGCGTCAAGCGGACAGCGCTCCAGTACGCGATCGAAGCGGACGACGTGAAGGCGGTCGCCCAGCTGCTGAAGGCACAGAACATTGTCAAGACTGTCGCGTTCGCTCCGCTACCAAGCAACGCCTTGCCTAGGCACTCGACTGGCGCCCACACGAGCGCGTTCAGCGACTACAACCGACGGGCGATCAACGCGAGCCGTGGCGGACGGGAAGGCAACAACGCGCTCCTCGAAGACGACGAACTGGGCGAAGGCGTCGACTTGCGGACCGAGCGCAAGTTCTTCTGGGAGAACCCGAGCTCGAGCGTGACGATGCTCGCACTGCTGTTCCCAACGGGCAAGTGGGCGAGCAAACGCGGCGTCCCACACAACGTGGCCGAGGTCGCACGCTGTGGGAACCTTCCGCTGCTAACGACGATGGTCGAGACGCTCGTGCGCAACGGCGGCTGGGGGTTCACGGACCTGCACGTGCGCGTGCTCTCGACCGGCACCGAGGGCCTTCCAGCATTCCGGAAAGCGTCGGTCGCGAAGAAGGCGCAGCGGACGAAGCTCCAACCGCTCCACTTTGCGGCGCTCAACCCAAGCAGCCGGTTCCTGCAGCAGCTCTGGAACGCCCTCGACGAGCCACCGACGCACTGTCGCGACGCCGCCGGCTTTGAGCTGCTGCACTACGCTGCCGTGTCGTCGTCGAGCGAGAATATCCGGTTCCTCGTTGCCAAGAGCTGCAGTCTGCTCGCCAAGACGACAAAGCAGAAGCTCTCGCCGCTCATGTGCGCGATCCGCACTGGGCGAGACGCGAATGTCGAGACGCTGCTCGAACTGGCAGCAGCCGCGTCGCCAGAGCTTCTCCAGCAAGTCGTGAACGCGCGTGGTGTCGACGCGTACCAGCCCATCCACTTTGCCGTGGAACGCGGCAGTGTGCGCGTCGTGGAGCTGCTGCTGCGTCACGGTGCGTCCGTCGACGCGCTCGCGGGCGACAAGCTGAGTGCACTATGTGTGGCTGCACGCGCCGGCCATTTCGACGTCGCGACAGCGTTGTTGGCGCATGGAGCAAGCGTGGACCTGCCAGCGAAGCTCGGCAAGACACCGCTCATGTTTGCAGTCATGAATGGCCACACGCGTATCGCAGCGCTGCTGCTCGCCCACGGTGCGAACGCGAACGCGTACGACACGTCCGAGAACAGTGTGGCGCACTACGCAGCGAGCTACGGCTGGCTCTCGTGCATCGAGCTGCTCACGCAAGTGGGCGCTGCGCTGTGGGCGACGAACGCCTGGGGCGTCGTCCCCCTCGCGTGCGCGCTCCTCAAGCAACGGCCGCAGTGCGCCGACTACATGCTCGCCCATGACGTCGACGGACGGTCCGTCAACTTTCGTGACCGCAACGGCTGCACGATACTCTTCTTACAGTGCCAGCACGCCAAGACGCTGACGCCGATCCAGTACCTTGTCGAGAAGGGCGTGAGCCCAAACGTTCCGAACGCGAGCGAAGTCTACCCGCTCGACGTGCTCCTCCAACGCGCCACAGCTCACACCGACAGCTTCTACGCATCAGCAGTCGAAGTGCTCCTGCGTCACGGTGCACTGGTGCAGTACCCGCCTGTCAACGGCGCATTGCCGAGGCAGCCGCTGTACACTGCGATCAGCCGCCAGCTCGTGAAGATCGCAGAGCTGCTGCTCACGACCGGCGAGGCCGACCCGGCCGTGAAAGGCAGCAACGGCTCGGACGCTTGGATTTGTGCTGCGGAGCGTGGCAACGGCGCGGCGCCGTTCCTGCGACTGCTGCTGGCGCACCACAACACCACATTTGGCGACGCGAGTACGCTCCCGTTTGGCAACCCATCAGGCGGCAGGAACTTCTTTCACGTCGTCGCGGAGCAGTACGCTCGCTGCGAGCCGTCGTCGCTGATTCCGCTTGAGATCCTCCGTGAGTGTGTCGCGCGGTGTCCGAACGTGCAGGAGCTGATGAACACCAAGTGGAACGCCAAGTCGCCGCTCTTGACTCTCGTATCGACGGAACGCGTGGCGTTCGGATCCCTCGATGCAAGTCCTGACAAGCTCAAGCTCGTCCAGCAGATGGACCGGATGTACTCGGACCTTGTCCGCTTGTACGCAGAGCACACGACGGACCGCGACGCGCTCATAGAGTACGAGCACGTCTTCAACCCTAAGTTCAAGCGGAAAGCGGCAGCCACATCCGCGGTTGGCTCCAGCTCTGGCTTTGGCACCGGTTCCGCTTTCGGCTTCGGTTCCGGCTTTGGCACCAGCTCCGGTTTTGGGGGCTTCGGGGGCTTCGGCTCCAGCACAGCCCCACAGGTCGGCGCCAGCTCCGGCTTCGGTGTCTTTGGCCCGCCCCGCGGTGCCAGCTCAGGCTTCGGATCCAGCACCGGCACTGGATTTGGTTTCAGCTCTGGCACCAGCGCTAGTACCAGTTTTGGCTCCGCTTTTGGCTCCAGCTCCGCCTTTGGCTCCAACACTGCCGCCAACTCAGCGTTCGGTTCCAGCTCTGCGTTTGGCTCTAGTGCTACCACCAACTCTGGCTTCGGCGGCTTCGGCTCCAGTGCCGCCACGAGCTTAAGCTTTGGCGGCTTCGGTTCCACGTCCGCCTTCGGGACCATTGACCCACCAGCACCAGCGTCCTCTGACGCCGACAAAGCGGACGAGGACGAGAACGAGGGCGCCGATACAGAGCCCGAGTACTTTGTCGTCAAGGCGAGTACCATCCTCCACGCTGTGTGCCGGCGGACGCTCTTTGGAACGGCCCGCTCGGAAGCGCTGAAGTGGTACGGCGAGGACATTCTGACTCTCATACTCAAGCTGTTCCCCTTCTCGGCCGAAGACGTGAACTTTGCCGAAACGAGCGGCTGGTTCACGCCGCTGATGCTCGCAGTCCAGTGCCAGAACACACACGCTGCGAAGCTGCTGCTTGAGAATGGTGCAGACCCGAACCTGTCGCCGCAGCGGTGTGAGGTCTGCTCGACACTGGAGCACCCCGTGTCGGTGTCGCACTGTGGGCTGCACTCTGTTCTCGAGAACACGGCGTTGATCGCCGCAGTGGCGAAACGCGACGTCGAGATGGTCCAGCTGCTGCTGTCGTTCCACGCGAGCTCCAACTGCACGAGTGGCGTCGACCGATGGACGCCGCTGCACGCTGCCATGCGAGACGGCCACGTCGAACTCAGTGCTTACTCGACGGTGGCGCAGACCCGTCAGCGACCAACAGCGACAGAGACACACCACTGCTCAGCGCGATCAAGGCCGAGAGCTCGATCGCAGTCCAGCAGCCGCACGAAGGCGAGGTGGCGTACGCGCAGAGCGCTACT
Organism: Globisporangium megalacanthum; assembly: GCA_023334115.1. Lineage (NCBI taxonomy): Eukaryota > Oomycota > Peronosporomycetes > Pythiales > Pythiaceae > Globisporangium > Globisporangium megalacanthum. The sequence goes on along the minus strand of JAASGD010000747.1, from coordinate 12,233 downwards.
GGGCTCACTGTCGCGAGCTGGAAAAGCGTGTCGACCCAGTCGACATCGATCATCAAAGCGGCGCTCGCGTACGACTCGGTGCGGCGCTCGCTCCGACTTGGCGACCAGCACGGCCGCACCGCCATGTACTGGGCAGCGACGCGTCGGGACCTGCCGCTCTTGCGCGTCCTCGTCGCTGCGCATCCGGACGAACGCACGAGCGCAAACCCGATCGACGCCTTTGGACGAACACCATTGCACACGGCCGTGAACGCAGCGTCGATGAACGCGGACGCGACGTTCGACGTCGAGCGGTTCCTGCTCCTGAACGGCGCCGACGTGAACGCAGTCGACTGCTTTGGCTTCTCAGTGCTGCACTTTGCGCTGCTCAAGCTCGACCTCGACTGGCACGCAGAGTACGACGCACGACTCACGACCGAGACGCTTGAGGAGCAGAAGCGGCTGGAGACCTACGACGCGATCAAAGCCGAGGCGTCCCGTATGTACCTCGGAGCGATCCCGGCGTCCGAGAGCGACCCGGTCGAGACCGTGTCGAACCTTGTCGCGGCCCGGGGCGTCGACCTTGTGCTCCAGGACGTGCTGGAGCGCACGCCAGTGCACCTCGCAGCAGCGACTGGCGCGTTCGTGTGCGTGTCGACGCTGCTGTCGCATCTGCCGTCGAACGACAGTCGACGCCTCGTGCTCAAGAGGAAAGACACGCACGGACTCACGCCGCTCGCGTGTGCGTTCTCGCACCTGCGCCAGACGACAATCACGACGCTGATCCAGAGCGACGCGAGCGTGTCAGACTGGCTGCATCTCCCGAGTACCAGCAGCAGCAGTACAGAAGGCAGCACCAAGGCGCACAGTTTCTTCTATCACGCAGTGAAGCACTCACTCGCGGGCATCTACCACTTGCTGCTCAACGCCAAGTTCTCCCGGCGCCAGGCAGTCGAAGACGCAGTGCTCTGTGGCGAGTTCCAGCTCGCGAGCAACCTCATTGTCGGCCTCGAGGTCTCGGACGACAGCCACTTGCTCGGCCAGAGCAGCGAGCGCACGCACGAGACGCTCCTGCACTGCATCGCCCGCGTCGTCGACCGGCCATTCGACGACCTCCCACGCGCGATCGCGTGGACGCTGCTCGAGAACGGCGTCGACGTGGCGCACACGAACGCGAAAGGCCACTCGGCGCTCCACTTGGCTGCTCGCTTCGGGAACGCCAACCTCATGGACTTTCTGCTGCACCATGAGAGCGACGTTAACCAGCGGAACAACGCAGGTGAGACGCCGTTGCTGTACGCTTTGCGGAAGGCGCGTGGGAACACGACTCGGTGCGCAGGTCTTGTCGACTACTTTCTCACTGTGCGCGCGTTCGACCGCCACGCGACGGACAAGCACGGCCGCAACGCGCTACTGCTCCTCCTCGACCTCTGTATTCGCGACTTCCAGAGTCCGGACTCGGCGCTCTTCCGGTCCCTCGCGTCGTTGCTGAAGAACGGGCTCGAGCCGAACCTGCGCTTCTCGTCCGAGGCGCACAACTGGGGCGACGTGTACAGCGAGAGGCTGTCGTCAGCTGACGCCCAGAGCCGTAAAGCTGACGATGACGCAGCCGCACCACGGTCCGAGACGACATCAGCGCTGATGCTGATTACATACGTCGCCCCGCCGACAATCCGTTACGAGCTCCTCGAGCTCTTCCTCACGCACAACGCGCGTTTGGCAGCAGCTGATGCGAACGGGAACTCGGTCTTAATGCACTTAGTGGCCAAGAACCTCCAGTCTGAAGTCGGGCTCGCACTCACGAGCAGCATCGTGGAGGCGCGGGACCCGAGCGCACGGAAGCGCGACATCGACGCAGCAGTGGCGCAGCAGAACCACCGAGGGGACACTGCGCTGCACATCGCGGTGCGAGCGCTCGCGTTCGGTGCGCTCGAGAACCACGACGTTGTGGCGCTGCTGGTGACTCACGGTGCGGACTTGCGCAGAGAGAACCACGCGGGGGAGAGCGTGTTGGACTGTATCCGGATCCAACGGTCGCGTGCGCTCTTCCGGTTCGTTCACGAGACGTTCCCGGATATTGTACAAGAGTCGGAGGCTGCGTTCTTTGCGGACGGCAGTGACAGCGACAGCGACAGTAACACGGTGCCGCCGCCGGACTTTGCGAGCGACGCCGACGAGTTCCTCAAACAGTGCACAGCTGCGGGGATGATCACGCAGACGCCGATCGTGCCGACAGTCCACCGGCACTGCAATGTTGGGAGCGTGCGTCGCGTGCACTGCGACGTCGGGTCGAGTGACCACTTGAACGTGCTACTGACGAAAGTCGACGTCAAGAACGGCCGCCACGGCGTGAACGCGTTCTACCGCATGCAAGTCGTGCACGACGAGCTCCAGCACCTGTACGTGCTCTTCACGAACTGGGGCCGCATCGGCGAGGTCGGCAAGTACCAGAACACGCCGTTCCGCGCAGCTGCCGACGCGGTCGCCGAGTTCAAGAAGCTCTTCCGGTCCAAGACAGGCACTGCGTGGGACACACACGACGTCGTTACGGAGAAGAAGCCCGGCAAGTACAAGCTCGTCCAGCGCGTGAACACCCACACGTCGATCGCCCGCGAAGTCACGGAACCGTTCCAAGCGCGCGCGAAGCTTGCAAACGGAGCCGAGCCGCCGGACTTTGCGCCGTTCGCACAGCCAGTGCCGCCCAGCGTGACGCAGTTGCTGTACGTGGTCACGGACATTCGGAGCCTACAGCACGCAGCTGTGCACGAGTGCAGGTATCGCCAGCAGCTGCCGCTCGCCAAGAAAGAAGAGCTCGACGCTGCGATCGCGACGCTGAACGACATCCTGGCGGTGCTGACCGAGCGTGCGAGTGTCGACAGCGAGCTCGAAGCGCTGACGGGGAGCGTCGCAGACGGAGCGGCCGCGAAGTTCGAAGCGCTCTCGAAGGCGTCGTGCGACCTCACGGAGATCATCAGCGAGAAGAGCAGCCGGTACTACGAAGTGATGCCGTGCGACGAGGACGCTGCTGGGTCGTCTATCAAGGCGTTCGACAGCCCGGAAGCCGTGAACGCAGAGCTCGTGCGCCTGAAGCTGCTCGCGGACATTGCGCAGACGTACAAGATCCTTCTCGGCGCGAAGCTGCGGCAGCACGCGGTCCACCCGCTCGAGTACTGTCGAGCAGCGCTCCAGGTGCGCATCACGCCACTCGAGCGCTCGTCGCAGGAGCTCGCGTTGCTGTCGCAGTACTTCTTTCGTGGCATCCGCGTGGGCGACCGCGCTAAGTGCGCAGTCTCGAACATCTTCCGCGTCGACCGTCACGGCGAGAAGCAGCGGCTCGCTGACGTGCTCGCGGCCACGCCAGCGCTCCAGCGCAAGCCGACGCAGCTGCTGTGGCACGGCACGAAGAGAACGAACCTCATGGGGATTCTCGCCCAGGGGCTGCGTGTCGCCCCGCCCGAAGCGATACACCACGGCGCCTCGTACGGCAAGGGCTTGTACTTTGCAGACGTCGCTCAGAAGAGTGTGGGCTACTGCGGTCCGGCGTACGCGATCGCTGAACAGCAGGGCGTCGATCCAGACTCGGGAGAGCCGCTTACCACGTACCGGAGAGTGCACTATGTGCTCCTCTGCGAGGTGGCGCTGGGCCGCTCGACGCTGGCGCGAAGTGGCGCGAACCAGGACTACACGGCCGTCGAGAGCGTCAAGGCGCCTGGAATGTCCGCACCGAATCCGTTCGAGTCGGTCGTCTTGCCCGACAGTGGTGCCGTCGTGCCTGTCGGCGTCGTGGGAGAGCCTGGCGTCGCGTACCCCCTCGACCGAAAGTGGGCGATCGAGAAGTGCTCAACGTATTCATACGTGAACGAGACGCTGGACACCGCGGCTGAGGACTATCTCGACCAGCTCATCGAGGACGCGGCGCTCTATGACAGCGTGATTACGGTAGCGGACGACGCGAAACGCCACTTGATGCACCGCCGGCACTCGAGCGACGCGACACTGACGATCGTGGTGCTGAAGCGACCAAGTGGCGACCTGATCGCTGGGAAGCGGTGCTTCGACGTCGCGCTGCGCTGCTCGCTTGTGCTGTCGCACACGCCGCAAAAGCGGCACACGTTCGACGTCCGACGGTACCGGAACGTGTTCTTTGACTCGCCGCTCCCGACCGGGTTTCGGATCACCAAGCCGGAGGTGCGGTACACGTCAAGACCAGAGTACAACGAGCTGATTGTGTACAAGGAAGCACAAGCGCGCATCCGGTACCTCGTAGAAGTGGAACTACAGTAGTGTTAGATTAACATCGTTCGTTGTGTACTAGAACCGGTAGTGGAGAGCGCATGTGGGTTAAACTCATTGAACCGCTTGTCGCTTACAATATCGACGTCACAGTGTCGGCGTCCCGGTGTCGGAGCCCCGATGGCGGACTTGGTGACCTTGTCTGTTTACCGCACGCTTGCATTGCGTGGGAATCAATCGTCTAAGTCACTCGTAATCCACTGCCGACGCCTTCGTGTACTAGTAGTGATATTGGCGCATGAGGATACAGGCGGAGGACGCTGATCTGTCGTCACGTTTGGGAGTGTCGCCACCAGGAACTCCAGATCAAAAAGTACGACAAACACCAAAATCAAGACTTTGCTTTTTTCACTGTGAAAATACCGGTTTCGTGAGCCTTCTATTCGGGACAAAACGCGCTGCCAGTCATTCGTTGTCAACCGCCGCAGTTGTCCCAACCAACCTTCAGGACCGACCGACCCATTTACTCGCCAGGAGCTCTCTCGATCTCTCGTCCGGATGGCGCACCCTACGCGACGCCAGAGCAGCCGGCTGCTCCAGTGCTTCCGCGCTGTCGGGCTCATCTGCGACGACCTGCCGCTCGCGGTCTACGCGCTCGGTGCTGAGACGTTCGCCGCTGCGTCGCTCGGCAAGTCGTTCGCAGTGTACAAGTGCGACCGACTCACGCCAGTGCTCGTGTCGCCGCAGCTGCCCAAGAAGATCCTCGCGCTCGCTGTGCTGCCGCCCAAGCAGCTCACATTTACTGCCTGTGGGCGTGAGATCTTGGTCTGGAAGCGCGTCCAGCAGCTCCACACCCTCCGTGGCCACCGTGGCGACATCAAACAGCTCCTGACGGTCGGCACCACGCTCTTCTCGCTCGACGACACTGGCTGTGTGCTGATCTGGGACCTCGCGTCCTTCGAGCGGATCGACGAGCTCACGTTCTCCCCTGGCTTCACGCCGAGCGTCCTCCTGCACCCGTCCACGTACCTCAACAAGATCCTCGTGGGCTCGGACGAAGGCGCGCTCCAGCTCTGGAACGTGCACACAATGACGTGCGTCTACACGTTCAGCGGCTGGGGCTCGGCTGTCACGACGCTCGAGCAGTCGCCAGCCGCTGACGTAATCGGCGTCGGGCTCGCCAACGGCCGGCTCGTGATGCACCACCTCCAGCTCGACGCGCTCGTGCTCGACTTTCAACAGGAGCAGAGCCGCGTCACTGCGCTGTCGTTCCGGACCGACTCAGGCGCACAAGCTCCGCTCGTTGTATCCGGCTCGCTCAATGGCGACATTGCGGTCTGGAACCTCGCGAGCAAGAAGCTCGAGTCTGTGCTCGCTGGCGCCCACGACGGCGCTGTGACGTCGCTCACGTTCCTTCCGAACGAGCCGATTTTGCTCTCAAGTGGCGCGGACAATGCGATGAAGATGTGGATCTTTGACCACTTGAATGGCGGCACGGCGCGGCTGCTCAAGTCCCGTGAAGGCCACCGCGCGCCCCCGACGCGGATCCGGTATTACGGCAACAACACGCTCGCGAGTATGGCCGACGGCTCGGACGGGACGTGCTGCCAGATCCTCTCGGCCGGCCAAGACCGTGCGTTCCGCGTCTTCCACACTGCGCGCGAACAGCAGAGTACCGAGATGTCGCAAGGACCGCTCGTGAAGAAAGCGCGGCGCATGCACGTGCGGGCAGAAGACCTGAAGCTCCCACCGATCACGCAGTTTGCAGCGATGGAGACGCGCGAGCGCGACTGGTCGAACGTCGTCACGTGCCACGAGAACGAGGCGGCAGCGTACGTGTGGCGCTTTGAACGCCGCGCGATCGGGAAGAAAGTGCTGCGCCAGTTTGAACCGAGCGACCGCGTGACGCCAGGGAGCGCAGAGGACTTGCGACGGCTCAAGACGGCCGCGACAGCGGTCGCGATCAGCTCGTGCGGCAATTACGCGCTGGTCGGGAGCGTGGGCGGTGCGATCTTCCAGTACAACATGCAGTCTGGCGACAAGCGGGGGTCGTTCCCGACTGCAGCGACGCCGAAAGGCAAGCTCATCCGGGCGCTCACGCTCCCCGGCTCGACGCCAGTCGTCACAGAAGACACGACCGCCGCCCATGCCCACGACGGGCCAGTGAGCGCAGTCGTCGTCGACGCTTTGAACCAGACAGTCGTGTCGGGCGGCATTGACGGGCAGCTCAAGTTCTGGGACTTTAAGAGCCACGCGCTCGTGTTTGAGCTCAGCGTCGCGTCGCCTGTGACGCAGATGGAGCTCCACCGCGACAGCAACTTGCTCGCAGTCGCGTGCGACGACCAAGTCCTTCGGGTCTTTGACGTGAGCACGAAGAAGCTCGTGCGGCGCTTCCGCGGCCACTCGCACCGGCTCACGGACATGCACTTTAGTGCCGACGCGCGCTGGCTTTTCTCGTCGTCGGCGGACGCGTCGTTGCGGGTGTGGGACCTCCCGACAGGCAAGTGCGTCGATTGGGTCAAGTTCCACAAGCCCGTGACGGGGCTCGCAGTGTCGCCGACTGGCGAGTTCCTTGCGACGACCCACGTCGGCCACGTCGGTATCTACCTCTGGGCGAACCGCGGGTTCTTCATGGACGTGTTCCTGGACGCTGAGCCGCAGCAGCCGACGCTCATGGACATGCCGGTACCGCTTAACGAAGTCGACAATGCCGACGAGCTAGGCTTTGGCTCGGAGCAGAACCCGCAGCTGTCGGTCGACAGTGGCGGCGACGACGACGACGCTGCACGCAAAGCTGTGGCGGCGGCAGTGAAGGCTGCAGGAGGAACCGACGCGAGTGGGTCGACTGCGTCGGTAGCGCCGCTCGGCGACTCGCTCATCACGCTCTCGACAGCGCCGCGTGCGCTCTGGCACTCGCTCTTTAACCTCGAGCTGATCAAGAAGCGGAACAAGCCAATCGAGCCGCCCAAGGCGCCAGAGAAGGCGCCGTTCTTCCTGCCGACGATGCGCACGGACAACGTCAAGCCGACGTTTGTGCCCGTGGGACCGGCGACGGCGGAGGGCAGCAAAACGGCGCCGACGACACTGAAGGCCCCGACGAGCAAGAAGAGTGACGCTGGAGAGGAGAACGAGGACGACACGGAGATGGAAGGGTGGGGCGTCGGCGACGACGACGAAGCTTGGGGAGACGACGACCCTGTCGCTGCCGACGACGACGACAACGAGGCGACGAAAGATCCGAGTTCGACTGCGATCGCGACCGGCTCGCGCATCTACAAGTCGACAGGGATGGTCACGTCGCGGTGCAAGCTGGCGACGCTGCTGGCGGACGCAGCGTCGCGTGCCCCGACGCACGCGACAGCCGGACCGCTGCAGCTCACACGTTTCCACGGCGTCGTGGTGTACCTCCAGACGCTGTCGGCGTCGGCTGTCGACGTGGAGCTGAGCACGCTGTGCATGGGTGCGTTCGACAGCGACGGGAAGGCGCTGCTCGCGCTCTTTCTGCTCTGTCTTAAGGAAGAGATGGTGACGCAGCGCAACTTCCAAGTCCTCCAAGCGTACCTCAACCGCTTCCTCAAGCTCCACGAAGACTTGCTGGTCGGCGACGCAGGGCTGCTCGCTCAGGTCGACGAGCTCTGTTTGCTCCAGCAGCAGCAGTGGGAGCACCTCCAGAAGCTGCTGCACAACAACCTCTGCCTCGTGCAGTACTTTAGCAAGATCCAGATGTAAGTGAGGCACTGGATTGGGTTGAGGTGAGAGGAGGGACGTCGTTGGAGCCAGTGGAGCAGCTGAGTACCCCACATACGACCACAGCCAGCCAGCCACACAGGCTAGTTAGTCTCTTGTCGATTAGAGTTTAGACACTTGATAACAGTATACTCCGTGTCGCTTCGCACGACCTCTTGAGACGACAGCTTTGAAAGTGGAAGCAACCGACTGATGGACGAACTGCTGCTCGCAGTCGAGAGCTCGGACGCGCTCGTTGCGCGGCTCATGGTGTTCTGCGACCAGAGTACGTCCGTGTAGGAGCTGCTGTGTGTGTGTGTGTCTCGAGAGCGAGCCGACGTCGCTGAACGCAACCTTCCCATCTGTGCTCTGAGGCAGACGACGTCGATCGAAAGTACCGGGCGTTCCGTACGCGGTGCGTCGTGCGGCGTCTCGTGCCCAACATTCGTCGAGTCAACACACGTGAGCACCTTTATTCTCACGCCTGCTACTCTGCTTGCAGCCACGCGCACGTGTTCAACGGTGCCGGCGACAGCGAGGACGACAAGAGCCACGAGGTGTTTCAGCTCTTCCAGGTCTCGCTTTGGACCGCACTTCACCAAGAGGATACCCTTGTTCGTCACTCGTGTGGAAACCGATGGTGACGGCCTCTGCGAGTGTTGCGTGGTGTGGTTTCAGGCGTACGAGAAGCTTTTTGAGGCGACGATCGGGGTGTTCCTCGTCCAGGAAGCGCTCTCGCCCGAGGACTTTTTCAACCACTGCCGCAGCCTCCTCGCGAGTCCGCGCCACGTGGACGCTGCCAGCAACCTCGAGATCCTCCTCTCTGCGCTCGACTTTGACGCTTTCTGTGAGCTCATGACAGCCGAAGCGCTCGAGACGCACTCGGCGCTCGCAGCAGCCGCAGACATGGGGCTCTGAGGACCCAATAATCATCTGAGTCCCCGACGACATCTTGTTAGTTTGGGGGTTTTATCCCCACGTTGGGTATTGTTAGGTTGGGTATTGTTCGTTTGGGTATTACACATGCCTTCCTCCCTTCTTCTCCGCCCACTCCTCCTCCACTGTCGACTGCCAACCTCCTCTCACTCACTCACTCGCCTCCTCAGAACGAATACGCGCGGCCAAACTCCTGTTCGAGCAGCTCGGCGTCGTTGTCCACGGACGACACGCGCGCGAGCTCAAACGCGTCGACGTGCATGTCGGACGGACGGATCTTGGGCTTCTCGTGCGTGAGACTGTGCTTGCGCATCTGCTGCAGCGCCGGGAGCAAGTCAGTCGACGCGACACGCGGCAGCGTCGCTTTCTGCTCGCCGCCTGTCGCCGCTGCACTGTCGCCACCTTCCAACATCCACGGGTGCGCGAGAATCCCAGCTGCCGACAGTCGCTGGGTCGGGTCGACCGTCAGCAACTTGATCACGAGGTCTTTCGCATCCGCCGACACGTGGTCCCAGAACGGCGACTCGAACGTATACGCAGCACTCACGACCTTGTTCAAGATCGCGGCGTGATTCGAGCCCGGGAACGGCGGGTAGCCGCACAAGAGGATAAAGAGAATCACACCGAGACTCCAGCAGTCCACTTCGGCACCGTACGGCCGGCCCTGGACCACCTCTGGCGCCACGTACCCTGGTGTCCCACACGCAGTGCCACGGAGCGAGCCAGTCATGGAGCGTGCAAAGCCAAAGTCCGCAATCATGACTTCTGCCCCCGGCGCTGTGGTCTTGAGCAGAATGTTCTCAGGCTTGAGGTCGCGGTGGACAATGCCGCGGGCGTGGAGGTACTGGATCGCACTCGCGAGCTTCCGGAGCAGCACGCGCGCGTCTTCTTCCGTGTAGCTCTTGCGCTGGACGAGGTCGTCAAAGAGCTCGCCACCGGTACAGAGCGGCGTGACGAGAAAGTAGTACCGACGCTCGTCAAAGTACGCGAGAAGCGGGACGAGGTTCGGGTGGTCGAGTTCGCGCATGATCGCGACTTCTTGCTGCAACGCGGCTGCGTCTAACGCTGCGAGACTCGTCTTGGCAATGCACTTGACCGCCACTTGCTTCCGGGTCTCCCGGTGCGTCGCAATGTGCACGACTGAGAACGCACCGGCGCCGAGCTTCCGGCCGAGCTTGTAGAACGAGTGGAACGACGACGCATCGGGCTCGAGCTGGACGCTCACGCTCGGCCCGCTGCTGCTACTGTACGACAACTGCCGGGACTCGAGCAGGCGGGGCCGTGCCGCGCGCGCAGTCGGCGACGGTCTTCCTCCGACCGGCCGCCGTTGGGGGTGCAGCGCACGGCTGCTCCCATTCGGCTGCGCGCGCAGCACTTTCATGATCTTGGCGTACGCAAACTTCACGTGCACCGTCCAGACACTCGGACTCGCAGCGAGCTTCACTTCGCCCGCTGCAGCAATGAGTTTCTTGATCGACGGACTCGCGGCGCCGTCCGAGACTTCGCCGAGGATCTGGTCGAGAATGTACACCATCTCGTCTTCGTGGAGACACTCGTGCATGTCGCGGATGAGGTTCGCGAGCACGGGAAAGTCCTGTTCCACGACCCGTCCCGCTTGCGCCGCGGGCGAGACGTCGCTACCCGTGCGGTCGCCGCCTTTCTTCTGCTCGTACCGGTAGCTGCTGTACTCGTTCTGGACAATGTACTGGAAGATTGTGTGGCCAAGACGCGGGCGCGGACACTCGTTGTCGAGCCAGCGCTCGAGCGTCTGGAGCCACTTCTGCCGCTCCGGTTCGCGTGCTGCTTGGATGTAGTAGACCACCACAGGGCCGTCCTCGGCCGTCGCTTTCGGCTTGCTACACCCACTGGTACTGGCAGTTGTGTTGCTGTTGTTGTTGCTCGTGTGGTGCAGCAGACTCGACTCTTTCCGGCTGTGGGCGCGCGACGACGGGCGACACGTGAGCGCACTGAGGTGACTGGAGCGACGCGTCCGCTTGCGCACGACAATGACAAAGCAGAACGGCCGGTTCTTCACAGCGTCTGTGGCTTCCACATGGACGACGTCACTGCGCAGGATCTCGCCTTTCAGGAGCTTCCGTTCCGTCTTGGTCGTGTCGCTAGGACTGGCAGTCTCCGATGCCTCGAACGGGTTCTTCCGGTAGTACGTCAGCGAGAGCTTTGAGAGCACAAAGTGGCGTGCGAGCCAGTTTTTGAAAATGTGGCCGCGTTTGATAAGTGCGCCACTCAGGAGCACGTCCCCGTTAAGTGCGGTTGGTGGTGTGGTCGGCATGGTGGTTGGTCCAGCGGACGGGAGACCCGTGGCACTGGCGCTGCTCTGGCTCTGGAACGGAGCGGTGGGCTGGAGCTGCGACGCGGACGCTGCGCTGCTGGAGAGCGTGGTCGAGTGCTGGGTGAGGACGCCGCTGCGGCCGAGCGACGTCGAGTGCTGGTACATGGGCGGCCGGCGAGTCGTACTGTCGTCGGCGGGTCCGAAGCGACTGGTGGCGGCGGAGGACGCGCCGTTGCCGCCACTGGCCGTGCTGCTGCCGGTGCTGAGCATCACGCGCCGCACTTGCGACTTGCTGTCGGCGTCTCCGAGTGGTGCGAACGCAGCGGCCGAGTGCGACTGCTGCAGGACGACGTTGAGCGGCGGCGCGGCGCCTGCGTAGCTGCTCGTGGTGGCGCTCGACTCAGGGCCGTTCAACATCGCCAGTTGAGGAGACACGAGCGAGTGATTAAATGGAAGTGAGACTGGGAGTGGTGATGACGTAATGGGAGTGGGAGGGTGGGCGGTCGATCGCGCCGGCTCCGGACGCCGAGGACGGCGGCGAAAGAGAGCGAGTGGGAGCGGCTGGTGTGCGACGTCGCCAGCGGCTGACTGAGTCTTGAACGGGCTGTTTGATTATGAACGCTTCTTTGAGGTCCGGCTTCTCTCGAATACGTACCTAGGCGGCGCAAGCCTGTTCGCCCAGACTCACACCTTCCACAGAAGTTCCTGCGAATCGTACCAATTCATAGTGACTGCAAGTGGAATGCGGGAAACAAGGGAGTTCGGAGGCGCAGCTGGCAATCTCAAACGCAAGATCCTTGTTTACCGATGGTAACCATGAACTTGGGGACGGACAAGGCAGCAACCATGCTTGCGTGCATGGATGGATGGATGTACGGAGATTGTCACGCAAGTTGAAAATCGACCTCCAAGCGAAACAAACGCGTTCGGGGTGCATAAGATGCGATGGAGGAACGCATTCCAGTCGCACCACTCGTGGTCGACGATCTCGCAAACATCGCTCTGACAGCATCAAAACTGGTGAATAGGAAGCTCGGACTTTCAGTATAAAACGCAGAGGAGGCCATGT